>WEKY01015150.1:68463-86312 GCA_013390045.1 Picathartes gymnocephalus
CTGCAGGAGTGCAAGGCACTCAGCTCACATACATTAGGCAGAAAGTCAAAGGAAACGCCAAAGTTCAACTAAAGTACAAGTAATTAGAACCAGATTCTCTGCTGCTTGTATGTGTGCATTTGATTGTAGAAGTTATTTATAAGCCTCCAAACATTTGAAAAAATAACTATATACTGTAGATCATTTAATTTTTATGTCTCGTCTGGAAAAAAAAGTCTGCTTTTAATCATCTTCCAGGAAAGAGCCAGGAACTGGGAAAGTGGGTCTCAATTGTTTCAATACAAATTTCTCTCTTTCATGTGCCACATAAAACCATACTATAAAATTAAATCCAAAATATCATTGACTTTGTCCCCCCCTCCAATTTTTTTTTAATAAAAAACTTCTTTGAATTTGTCATGGTTAAATAGTTTGCATTGTTATGAGGGTTTGGGTTTTTTTAAACTCTTGTTTGGAAGACAGACAAGGGGAGAAGGGAAAAAAAAAAAAAAAAAAGAGTGAGAGAGAAAGAAAACATTATCGTGGAGACTTGCCAGCCTTGACTTAGTAACCTGGCCATGACCCTCTAGCGAGTGTGTGTTTGACCCGGTCACACATGACTCTAGCTGCGTACTGTTGCTGGGTTGTAAGTCCCAGATATTTTTACCATATATACAACAGGTGGGGATCAGAGACAACAGAAAGAGGAAAACAAAGTCTCCCCTTGTGGGAAGACTCCCATTTTCTCCCTTGCAAAGAATAAAGTACAAAGCAAAGAAGTTGTGCTACTACTTCATTACTGGCACTTTCTGTGCTGGATCGTTGTTTTTCCCAGGGGGGTGGATGCACAGAGGTGGAGTGGGCTGAGGGCAGGAGGACCGAGGAAAAGGCTCAGGGGAAGCCATGTGCAAATGTTAATCAACATAGAACAAATTACCACGGTGAAAAATCTTTCTTTATAGAACTGGGTATGCATCGAAGTTCAGGAAGGAATGCTTTTTATTACAAGTGAACACAACATGCCTGGATTAAAACATACAAAAACTTCATAGTGAGATATTATTACCAGGATTTTCAGAAGTACCTAATAAAGTTTGGTTTTCACATTTGAGGGTTTCTTTTTTATGTCTTCGTAGTTGCACACATCTGCCTTAAAGTTATGATATTTAATATATTTATTCTATTTCAGTACTTGGTTACAATTTTTCCAGCATTAATTTTAATCAAGTCATGCATCTCTACAAGACTGTCCTTAAAAAAAGGGTGGTATTCTGGATGAAAGCCAAAGAAACCCTCTAAAGTCTACCAGTTGGCATTTAGTCTGAAAAGGGGCATTCTACTTTCAACAGGGACATCAGAAGATGAAAATCCATAACCTTGTCTCTTTTTAAGGGTGTCCAATCAAAAATGATCCTTTTCTGTTATTTTAAAAGCTAATGAGTATCTAACAGATTTCCACTATGTGGTGCTCAGGATTCATACAGTATGATTAAAAACACAACAGAACAAGAAAGAGGTAAAAGTTACAGAGCTCAGACACCTGGTCTGCAAGGACCAGACTAATGGACAAAGCTGCATGCAAGGTCACCTAAAAGGAGTCTCGGACCCAGGGCACTTTAAGGGCACAGGCTGCTGCTGCCAAAACTATCTCAGACAAGGTGCAAGTCCCGATAGGCGCAGCCGAGTTGGCAGCAGTTCTCTAAAGCTGAAGTACTTTTGCTGCTACAACTCTTGTCAGCTAAAGAGCGATAGGGACAGCTGGATTCTGTCCTGAAGCATCTGGGAGAACAGGGGTCCTGCTGAACTCTGCCCTCCACCTCAGAGTATAAGAAGCAGTGAAGCACACTCTGCTCTGCTATCTTCACCCTAATGAAGTTCCAAGCACAAATTTGGCCATTGCTCCACTGCAGCCAGACATACCATCAGGACAGTATTTTCTTCCCCCACCCTTCTGCATCTCATGCACTTAGACAGTGCACTATTTTGGGCAGGGCCTCAGAACGTGCCGTACAGTAACTGGCGCTGCAGGACCTTCCAGTGCTGCTCCAATTCAAATAATGGTGATGATCACGATCCTGCCAAGTCAAAAGATATTTGAAAGAATGAACTGTGAAAGGCCTCTACAGCCTTGAGGGGAGACATTACTTGCAAACCAGGTCCTTAGAGTGCTTTCATTTTAACTATTGTAGCATTTCAATATTAGAACACAGACTAAGTTTAAAGTATTGTTTAAAAAAAAAAACGAAAACCAACAAACAAGAAAATATCTTTGCTGTGTATACACCAAGTTGTATTTGTCAACTGGAATGACAAAAAGAAAGTATTTACACTTGTCTGCTGCATCTTCCCAGGTTTAGAACTGGGAGAGAGTGAGCTGCATCATATTCCTTCACGCCTTTCATCCACAAAATTGCCAAGTTTCAATTGCAAATCTGTAATGTTAACCAGCAGTCATGTAACATAAGTCAGTGGAGTCAGTGGATACTGATCTTGGCCATACAACAGGAGTATAGCTCTTTGAAACCTGTATTCATATCAGGTGATTAGGGCCAAGAAATAGTTTAGTATCCTACTACCAGCATAGCAGAGCTATCCAGATTTTTTTGCTTTAAGTAAGATGACAACAGCATCTATCTTCTGGTTATTTTTCTGTTCTACTCTCATAATTTCTGTTATTTAGCAGCTAACTTCTTCACAAATTTTACTATTCCCCCAAATAATCTCTATCAGCTGCCCACTGAAGAGTAGAGATTCTTTTGTAACACACTTTTTTGTTATGACACAGTTTGGCCTCTTTATCAATCCAATTCAGACACCTGACTTTATGCTGGCATTCAATAAGGCACTCCAGGAGTCACACCTGCCAGCACATCTTCCAGAGTGACATTCCTGCACAGATTCCCTAAGTGACTCTCCTTAGGCCCTGCTGTCCCTGCCCACACAGCAACACCAGCACCACTTCTGGTTCTGCCATATTTAGCATTGTGAAAGATCCTTCTCTCTTCTACTTATCTGATCTACAAGTATGGTCCCTGCCACTCCAGTATGCGAATAACCCATGAGCATTCATATTTTTACTTTGTAACACCTAAGTGAGATAAGGGAAGAGCGATTCTTACTTTACAGATGAGAAACATAAGTGTTGACAGTGAAAGCTTTTATGATGCAAGCTTTATTTGCTTCAATCATAAATTCCTAGAAAAATGCAAGCAGTATCCAACTGAGATTTTCAACTGCAACTGAGAACCTAGCTATCTACAGCACTAAGCAGTGTCCTAAAAATACAGCCTTCCATGTCTTGCCCTAGGTTTCACAGGGGATACATGACAAAGCAGGGAACTCTGTGCTCAGTCCCTCTGCTGCAGGGGCTCTGAAGCACCCCCAAGTCTGCATGTGCACCCCACTCACCTGCCCACTGTGGGGCAGGACAGGGCTGGGTGCCTCCTGCCTCCAAAAACCACTGCTGCTCCCAGCAGGGAACTCGGGAGAGGTGATGAAAGCCTTGACTTCATTTTCTGATCTCCACAGCCAGCTGACAATCAACTTTCTATAAAACTACCATACAATTACACAGGAATGTCCTGGCAGGAAACTGACTTGCCTGAGAGAAATCCTGAATCCTCTCCTGAAGGCACCTCAGTGGCACCTGTGCATGTGGACACCGTGTACCACACAGGCATAAGCAACACCAGAAACTGCCATAAAATCCTCTACTCTTGACTGTACTGCCCAAGCCTCACATACCACCAAGATGTTAAGTCTGAATCTAGCAGGTTAGTCCTATAAATTGAGTACATATGACCTGAAAATCACTAACGCACAATCAGGTATTTCTGGAAGAAAACACCCTGAAAAACCTTTTTCTGAAACTGCTGCATCTTTTTGTTGTGTCCCACAGCTACACAGGGGGAGCTGTTACTGCAACCACTTTTGGTGCTTCTCCCAGCAGAGCCACAACTTTTGGCAACTACATACTCTACACACATATTTACTACAGCTAGCAGTAAAGGACAACGAGGAGGCTGCAGCTGCTCCATAGGTTTGCAATTTCTGGTTCTCAAGCACCAGCTTCACTAAACCCTGAGGTAGTATGTATAACTAACATCACCTTTTCAAAGAAAATTATACTGCTTTTCAGGCTGACTTTTTTTTTTTTTAAACAGTTATGTCACCAAAGCAGTTCTGCATTTGGGTTTATGTGTCCATATAGCCAGAGAGATGCATTTACACCTGAGCAAACGTGGAAAGCAGAAAGCTTGTCAGGATTAATTATATCAGGGCCTAGAACTACATCTGGTTATACCTGTGTTATTCTGAAGACAGCAAGACTTAATGACGTGCTAGTAACTGAGAACAGGAGCGTCTTTCGCTAAATAAATGGCCAGGCAGACACCATGAGTGAGCCAGGGTGAAACTAAGAGTAGAGACAGGATGGCCGCAGGGTTTGGCAGGCAGAGTTTACAGGGCAGCAGCTCATCACTTTGTATTAGGAGCCTACCTTCGAAATGAAAAAGAAAACATGTTAAATGAAAAAAATAAATCGTATGGAAAACTGAAGAAAAACATCCGAAAGATGCTAGCTCTGTAGTTTTTTCAGGTCGGTGATTTTCTGCCTGTCCATTACCATGCAAAACCACATCAGTCTCAAGTGAAAATTCCGCATTACTGCAAAACTGAAAAATAGGATCTTCCTTAAAAAAAACCAAAAACATAATTGTGCCATGATCTGCATGAAGGTAGATTTTCCTTTGAAAATGAAATTTTCCTACAGTTCAGGCCATGACTTCTTTACCTGTGAATTGCTATGGTCAGATCCTTATGTGGAATAAAGTGGCATAGGCAAAGAAGAGACACAAATACAGAGAGGATGAGAACTCTGACCTCTTTATTCTTTATTTATGAAAACAAAGCCTATTTCTGTGGCCTATTGATACAAATGTGGTGTAACAAATGCAGTGCTTTCCCTACAGGATCAATTTTTTTTTTTTTTAAGGCCCATTATAAGAAAGGAAACATTTAAAAATAAAAGGGGTCTGATTCCTTTTTTTCAACTATGTTTTATGGTGCTGCTACTCCACTGATTCCAAAAAAGACTCTTGAGTTGTACACATAAATGGGAGAAAACCCAGATCCAGTATCATCAGTAGGAAATGAAAATTGCAAGGGCAATGAAGTAGTTGCTATAATCTCTACACACATCCAGATATTTTACTAAGTCATAAAGTCTCCATTTATAGTTATTAAATGTTTTATAGTGTTTTGAGGATTTTTATTTTTAAGTCTTTTCAAGCACTGAAACAGAATAATTCAGAGTATTATTCTAAAGGAATGATTTTATTCTTCAAAACTCACCTCCTATCCAAGTTCGTATTAGTTTTTGGTATTAGTATATCTGCCAAATGAATTTTTTATTTTCTATATATTTGACATATCTTATGACACTATTCATCATGACTTTTTGCTGTGGCTTGAATCCAGCAAGAAAAGGAGTGTTTTAATATCTTTAATCATGTAATACTACTACACAGTTGTTCAGTACCACATGGACAAAATAAAACTATTGTGCTCTCTTTGGAAATGCCATAAAACTGACTTGCTGTGTAATATTTTACGTATCATTTCATTTCTCAAATTTTAGGACCATTAGTTCAGAACATTTTGATCTTTAAGTGTTTTCAAACCTTAAAATTAATAGAGTGACTCAACAAGAGCCAATTCAGTGATCAAAACTACTTCAAGTTAGCAGAGTAGCAGTTAAAATGCTTATCATTACAATTAATTTGTATTACAGCCACACTGCTGGATATCACTAATTGATTTATATACCCTCCTTTCTATATCCATTTACAAGGGCAATTATGAACTCCATCACATATGTTTAAATGGGTTACATTAGAACATTATCTAGAAACTAGACTGCTGAGCTTAAAATCCTTAAGAACAGGTAAATTCTTCATTAATGGGTATGTTATCAACTCACTACAAATGGCCTATAACCTTTTAAGGCAGCACATGGTGCTAATATTTTACTTTTCATGGGCATTTGGAGGTTGGCTCTAATGATGAGCTCCACCGCTATCTTTAATTGTTTTTAAAATTGCATATTATAGGCAGCAATAAACACAAATTAGTATTATACCATCCACAGCTTTCTGCAAAGCACGGTTTCTATAAACAAGTTAAAACGCATACATCTGTAAATAATAAGTATAAGTATGCTGAATTTAATGAATAAGGGCACTAAAAGAAATTGAACAGTAGGGGTTCAGCAATTAGAGTAACTGCCCATTTTATTAAAAATGTATTGTTTCCAGCTTTCACTTTAGAAGGCTTTTATTGCTTTTCTAATTCTAAGTTTTGATTTCCTTTGGAAAGGATGTCTAACTCCTTATTTTTCTTAGACAGCCCCGTCACACAGCACTTGCCTTTTTTACAAGGCAATGGACAACTGCGCAGCTTTGTATCTCTTTGCTCGGGATCTCCCTCTCAGGCCCTCACTGCAGACCTTTGTTTGGCATTATGCCAGCCAGAGGTATGATTCCTTGTAGAGTGAAGTTTCATGCCACAAGGAAGCTAGGAGGAAACCTGCTGAACTAGCACACCCCAGGCAACCACCCTTCAGCCCCTTCTTAGAGGTTACCAACACTCTGGCAGAGTGGGGAGGGGAAGAGCACACTTCCAGCTTCCCAGCCATACCCCTGCAACCCAGGGCCATTTGCTGAAGCTGGCAAGGCTCAGGCCATGAAATGGAGCCATGAGTTTCCTGCTGCTGTTCAGCAGCAGCCTGCTGCAAGAGGACAGGGCAGTGTGTAGACTGGGAGAAGCAAAAGTAGCTTCTAAGACCAGGCAGATATCCCAGTACAGATCTCCCATGCCCCAGCACCACTGCAGTGAACCCCTGGGCCATCTTTGCTTGTATATGTATGTTTTACATCCATGTAGCTGACTTTCCAAGTAAGTGTTAAGACTATTCCTTACACTAGCCTAATTGCACTCACGTTCCTGCTCTGTTGCAACTGTGGGGGTATAATTAAAACAATCCATTATTTCCATTTAGACATGACACAATAACAGGAAAAATATGGCTTTCATCACTCGAGCTTATCTGCAAATAGAAGGACAGTCAGACCAAAACTTGACCTTTCTAACATCCTACAGCACGTGTACATTTGCAACATCTCAGACCAAAACAGGGACATTCTCTGTCCTCCTTCATCCCCTCTGCATGCCAGACTAGGACAGTGCAGTACTAAGAGCAGCTCACTCCTACATTTTTGATGCCAATGTAAGTAATTCCAGTTTATGGAATATTTAAGAACTTTGTCACTATCTTTTGAGAGAGCAAATGAATTAGAGAGTTTACTAAGCTGTAATGTTCACCTGAGCAGAATTTCAGTATTTTTGAATTGAATACATGCCAGACAAAAACGGTAACACCGTGGGGAAGGTAACATGAAAACTAAGACACTACCAAATTTCTTTTCCTTGCAATTTGCAGCACCTTGACATTGAGTTTATAAAATATTTTGTGCTGGTTTTTTTTCCCCCCTTATAACTTTCTATCAGTGCAGTTAACATGGCAAGCATTCGTCTGCCCTTTGCACAGTAGGCCTAGCAAAAGCTGAAATCTGGGAAGGAGTGCTGTGTCCCAGAGCCAACAGGTAGCAGTGCTCTTGACTGTGGCTCAGAGCACACTTCCACGCTCTGCCCAGAACATCTCAGATCAGTAAAATAAGACATTCACAAGAGCCTGGAGACAAGAGGAGTACCGTGACTGGAGGGCCCATTTGCCAATATTCTATTTTCCTATTCTCTACCGGCAGTAGATTTTCCTATTAAACTGTTGGAGTGAGGAAATCTCATAATTTTACCTGTACATTGTCTGTCATTACCATTCTCACTCAGAAGAGAAAAAATACACACACGCTGTACTTCAGGAAAACACATATGTTCTAACAGTATTTCCTAGTCATCTGGCCTTCTTTATTCAATACCTACATTCAACAGTGACTTTTTTTTTCCCCAGATAAGCAACTCACAACTGGCTGCAACATCCCTGCCTTGCAAACAGGAAAAACGTCAGCAGTACTTTATTTAGAATATGACAAAAAGAAAGTACTCTGTTTCCAAAGAACTGAAAAAGCAACATTCAGTCCTAGTAGCTGATGTCCCATGAAACTTAAGGCAAAACATGCTCTGAAAAAGTGAAATTATTTCCCCTATGAGATTAAAATCCAGATCATCTCTGGTTACTGTGCTCTAATAATTTTAATATGTCTATATTATGAATATCCACTATTACACTATGCATATAATTATGTTTCATAGAATATACTTTTTTTTAGGGGGAAAAAGCTCCTTTTCCTGCCATGTTTGAGAGACTTGGGCCATTATTTTCTGAGAAATTAGGCTAATTTTTACAAATGCTGTTCCAGTTGTCACAGTTCATTCAATGCCATCTTCCCAAACTTTCTGAAGGACTACCTTAGTTCTTCTGCCAATACCCAGAGGATTCTGAAGACATAGCAAAGTATTACTCCCAACACACCAAGGCTATTAAAAAAATGTAGATAGCTGTGAAACTGTCTGTAAGACTACCCATTTCACTTGAAGGTCCAGAAAACCTCCAGCCTGTGGCACTACTATTTCACTGAGTCACTATGACAAGGCAGAGCAGCCATTTTAAGGAATTAGTAAAATCAGCAGTGGAGGGTTGTTGGTTAGGAATCATTGCTTTTAATTTCTTAGTATTTGCACAAGTCTGACAACTGCACAGCTGCACAGAGTTGCCCCAAACTGCAATATAAACTAGGCGAGCTTTCCACAGAGTAAGTTCAATATGCTTTCCATTACTTCCCATTCTAAGGTCTGATACTGTTTTGCTTTTCATTACACAGACTTGTCAAAAATTTTGGAAAATCTTCTTAGTTCTTTCCCCACACTTTCCCCACCAGACACAAGTTTTTCATCCAAAGATGACAACCTACAAAATCAGTAATTGAAAAAAAGTGTAACCTGTGAGCTCAAGGGATGCGCTCTGAGAAAACTCACCATGACTACCTTACCCTGGGACCAGACAATCCCAGTGGGACATCGGCACATTTTGGAAAGCTCTCATACCACCCAGGAGCAGGGAGACGCTGCTGTTTCATGGCACCCCGGGCATTTGCAAATCAGTTTGCCTGATCACTGCCTTCTATTGTTTCCTGAGATAAGCAGGGCCCCAGTGAACAATTAGAGCTTTCAATAAATAATCTGTAAGCACATTCATTTGATTTACTGTTATTTGATACAGCAGTTAGTTTCAATGGGGCAGTTACTATTGATCACTTAAAGTACTACAGACAAACATGAAACACTTCCAGAACTCCATGGATTATTACTCTTTATCTGCCACTCATCTGGGTTACTTGTAATGGTTCTGAAATTTAAAATCAATAACAACAATTAGCGTTTGTTATACTCTGAGGAATGAATCATGTGAAATATGTTTTGTTACTAAAATGAAAGGCTGGAGAGCTTGCCAACATGAAAGACTCATGCAAGTAGCAAAACTCTAAAATAATTTCTCTTGGTATTAGATTGTCCAATAAAGGGGGTAAATAAAATTTAAAACAGGTATTTTACATGCACACAGAAGTATACACACAATTCTAACAATATATTGGTATCATTTTCAAAGGAATAAAACTTTCAACTAAACTGGTGAGAAAGATGCACCCAAGTTTTCCGTGGAAAATTCCACTAGAAGTCCTACAACTTCATACTCCTCGACCTCTACAGGAGTTTTGGGTTGTTAACCATGGCAGGACTTGCTCCTATGTAGATAATTGAAGATATAGATACCTTACTCCTCTTCCAACTAGCTTTTACTGGAGATTATCACCAAAAAAAAGTATCTAAATGGAAGAAATGAAATTTATTAAAGCTGGAAACTGATTTTCAGGTATATATATTGAAAAACACCTTCTATATTCAGATTCATATAAATAAGTTGTGAATCTAATGAAATGGATGGAAATAACAGTATTTTGAGATCTCTGCTAAAGCAGTAATTCTACATAATTAAAATGTAAAACAATAAGACAAATATTTTATCATTAAACTGTAACCAGAACTCTGTGTGAAATCATCCATTCATAAGACTTGTTTTTCATCAATTATTTGTTATTTATCTGATGTAAATATAAGAAGGTCTAATTAAAATGTATGACTCCTTATGCAGCTTCTTGTCATTAAGACCAATGAAAGCATTCTGAAGACCATAATGAAATAATTATGTTTGCCTTTAAGAATCCTCTTCAACAACACATGGCAGTACCACAGTAAATTAAAACATCAGGAACTAAATTTTTCTTGCATCTATTTCCATTTTCACTAATTATACCCCCAAGCTTTCCAATAGACCAGGCCCTAAAATTCTTTTGAAGCTGAAACAGCCTAAGGAACAGCAACCTTTTCATAGTAATGGACTTTGAAGAAGAAACAAAGGTAACACAGCCCTGGAAGGATTAATATTTCAAATAGAGTTATCATGTGAAAATATGTGTTTATTTGAAAAATGGGGAAAAGATTGTTGATAAAAAGCCAAACGTGTTCCAAGGAAACCAATACTCTGATTTAATCTTATTTAATTGCGTCATTCCTTCCTAACCTCTTTTCGTTATTTTCTTGTTCTGCACAGAAATTCAAGTTAGCAAAAGCATAACACAGTACTGCTGGGCAGTGCCAGCGTACCATGCTGTAACTGAGGTCTGCTTTCACATTTTGGTGAAGGTGAAAACAGCCCCTGTGAACAATTGCAATGTTCATAATGGACTCCATTTCGGGGAGAAGGGAACAGCTATTTTCCCAAACTGCCTCCAGACATGCACACAGCTCATGCTTTAACTATGAAAGTCTTGCAGGACCTCACCAAAACACAGAGAGAGGAAAGTATTCAGATAAAAAAGTAAAAAAAAAAAAAAAACCACAGAAGGGTATGAGTCAGCTCTGACTTCTTGCAGGCAGCTGAAGGCTTCTTTTCAAAACTTCAGGGAGATAATGGGTCCTTCTTGGTGTGGTGTCAGAGAAGTGAATGTGGCAATATGCACAAAGGATAGAAAGATGAGCAGTTCACATACCTAACCTGCATAGCATGTGACTATAGGTGCAACTAGAAAAACACAGCTGGAATGTGTTCTCCAAACGGAGAGAGGAAGGCAGAGGTTCACTAGGGGATGAAGACTTGGGAAAAATAGCTTCCCTTGTTAGCCCTCCTGATCAAAGACACTGAAAGACATAGGTGATTTGCCATTTGTTCTGCATTTTACACCTTAGTGCTCAAAGTGTGGAGTGAAATCAGAAAGATCTTTAGAAAGTCCAAGACTTTCCAGCTAACGTCTAAGGACGATTTGACATATACCATAATCTAGTAACTAATAAAATTTCTTCCTCAACTGAATGAAAAGAGGAAACTCAAACAACAAAGCAATGCTAAGGATTAGTCTGCAAGATGAGGGGGAAAAGGAAAAACCTCCTCAGACCAAAAGTTGTAAGGCAGCAGTATGAACAATGGTTTAAAACCAAAGAAAGAACCCTCAAGCTCAGGACCTGATCTTAACAATAAAAAAGTTCACCCATGCGTGGCATTTTAGCCAGTCCTTTCACTCGTGCCTTAAGCCAAAATCCACAGGCTGGTGGATCAGTGAGGTTGGATCTCTGTGAAGGAGGGAAAGTTTGTAGAGAAGTTAGGACCTTTGATTAGAGCAACCCAGAGGGGAGTGCGAAATCCCGAGAGAGAGTCAGGCTTTGAGGTGCACAGGCGTTTCCCTGCGCCTAAACCAAGGTCCTGGGGGAAGCATCTGCCTGCAGATCCAGAGCCCTTGCCCACGGGGAGGGCTGGGTGTCAGGTATCGCCAGATGGCACTGTGACACAGTTTTCCAACTCCTTTTGCTTCATGTGCAAGTCAATGTTCAGTCTTGGAAAGACAGGCAACCCTGGTCTTCTTGTGAGTTTCTGAGTAGAAGATGAGGAATTAAAGTGGCAAAGGAGCCGGTTTCCTGCCCCGGGCTCTGCCCACGGCCAGACCCTGAGCAAAAGTGCTGGAGGCTCTGAGACCCCTGAAAACCAGGGCACAGATGTGCCGCGCTTGAACACCTCTGTCCCAAATTGCTATCTGTGAACAAGTGAAATACTTAAATCAACTCAGATGCTGTTACATTCTCTTATCATGCAAGAACCTAGAAATCCTCTTGGTATCAGTCACCAGCTGGCAGAGGAGTGATTCTGGTACAAGACTGGAAAATGAAGGAAATCTTGTAGGAGATGAGATACACACCTCTCTATATGATGTGCTGCTGTGTCATCAGCCAGCCTGGCAGAGATGACCACCAGAGTGGTTTAAGGCCACTTCAGGAATTACCTCAAGCTGCATTCAGATTAAATAAAAAACAGAATTGCAGAATTCAAGAGACTTTTTGTATTCTTTAACTGTTTTGATGGGGGGGGGCGCGGTTTTGGCTGTTTTCCTTTCGATTTGTTTTGAGGGTTTTTTGTGGGGGATTGTTTTGTTTTGGTTTTGGGAAGCGGATAAAATTGAACCATTTCTTCCACTGTTTCTATCTTAGGGGCACAAATGGCTTTCTACAATCAAAGCATCCACTGAAAATCAAACTGTAGTTGCTCCAGTTGGTGCAACACTGGTCAACCTGTTTAATTGTTCCACACCTCTGGTACACATCTTTAAAAGAAGACTGATCCTTCTTTCTTTTTAAGAAGAGATGTTGGATGTTCATTGTGCTGAACATCCAGCACAGTGACATGAACTTTTACTGGTATTTCCTAAAAGTACCAGTACGTAAATACACTAAAAGCTCACTCATACAACCACTCTGTCTCTGAAACTCTTATTGAAATCGAGGGTGGAGGGTTGAGTGCATTTAAGTGCTTCACTAGATAAGGCTGTAAAAGACAAAGACAACCTTAATTTGTCATTTTATTGTTCAAAGAGCCTTGCTAAAAATACAATGTGAGCCTAGAGAAAAATATTATGGTTCAATGGAAAGAGATTCTCCAAACCATTAAAAGAAACTAAGCGGTGCTAAAAAACCTCTCTGTGCAAGACATTTCTCTGCTTCTTTTTCTTAGGGGATGCACTTAGAGAGTAAAATGTAAGTCACCGAAAGTGCATAAAACGGAAATCCTTCCAAAGTATGGATGGACTTTAAAATCATATCCTTACCGGTGAAGATCCAGAGCACTCTGAGAATTTATAAATACTCATTCAAGCTTTAACCTATTAAACCTATACAAGTGTCGCCTGCATGTATATATTTAACTTACATAGTTTTATAATATTCAGTTTATATGTGGTATAAGCAGGGGAAAGAAAAATCACCTTGTCGAAGGGGAACCGAAGGTATATTATATACTTTGTGTCTAGGATTCTTTAACACAGACTTGCTGGATTATATTTCCATCTCTCTTAACTAAAGTATTTGAAGAAGCTGCAAGGCTCAAACAGAACACTAAAAGAAAGTGGGGTCAGTTATATAAGGGCTAGCACTAGTTTGTTAGAAGTTTTTTTCCTACCCACTCCCAAATAAAGGGACAAAGAAGTGAACATTGTGGGAATGTGTTTCTAAACCACATGATATCCTTATCAGATTGTCATGTACAAGGGAGGTTCTCACACAGGGACCCCATGCTGGTGAGCTGCCCTGTCACATGATGCAAGTTCTACGCTCCTATTCAGATTACTAAAATGAGCTGAAGAAAGCTAGATTTCCCCTCCTCCCTGCCTCCCAAATAAGCAAAATGCACAGTGACCAAAATCAGATTAATTCGCTGCCACTGGGAAAGCAATCCTGAGCAGCTGCAAATGATAAGCGAGTATATGAAGAAGATAATCTAGCTATTAAAATCTATACCACAATTAATATCTGCTGAGCAGACTTTATGGCAGAGAAGCAAAGAGAGAACTGGAGAAACCTGTGAGTCAGACAAAATACAGGATAAAAACCTCAGCTGATTTGTAAATTTATGGAAAGAGAGTAATATATTTTTATAAGCAAGTAGTACTTTGTCATGTGTCTTTATTTTCACTGTTGTGAAACTAACTGTCACATGTTGTGAACACTGTCACTGAATTACTTTTTCATATAGTTTGGGGGAAGTGGAACAGTCCTGTAAACATTTTTAATATTAAATGAAGGTTTTAAATAGTATTTGATCATTCAAATATATGGTCTGTTTTAAAAAGTGCTGAGGGAGCTCCTAGATGCTCAGCATATTTGGAAATGAAGCCATGAAATGTGGATTTAGGATGCTAACTTTAGGCTACTGTTTCAGACATTCTTAACTTTTGAAACACATTTGCTCATGCAACGACAAATTAATAAAATCTCAGACCTTAGATTATTTTTAAAAAGACAGTTTAAAATCCATGGTTTTGGATGCAAATTGTTTACAGATTACAATTAGAAGGAACAGCTAAGATTACTGTGACGAAGAAACTGCACAGAATCATTTCCACATTATATCAGTTAATTTCTTTTATACCTGGAATATGGTTCTCATAAAACGGCAGCGGCAGCAGTAAGACATTACTCCTGGTTTGCCTGCTAGAAAACCCGGTTTTGTTACCCTCCTGTCTATACCTTTTCCTGAAGCACAGAGAAAATGATTATTCTGTTACTTTAGAATAGTTTTCAGCACTCTGCGGTTTGTATTTTCATGGTTCCATTTTGTTTGAAAGGGCTTGAGTTTCAGCAAGAAGTGGCATGGGTCACAGTGCATGGGGACAGACTTCATGCACATGAGCAAAGGTCAAAATCAATCATAGCTTTGTATTTCCAGGCCTATTACTTTTGGCAGTTTACCCTGCCAGAAGGGGCTAAAATATTTGCCTCCCAAAAGGAGTAAACATCAATAGGGGGCAGAAATATAATCAGCTTCTCAACCACTTGGCAATGAGAAATGAGGGTAAAGGATCCCCTCCTCGCTGCAGCCACTAAGACGTCTAAATGTTAGACGCAACATTTTCAGCAAAAAGTTGAAAGATTTCACAGCACAGTGACTTGAAAAGGACAATAGGCCTATTTAGGCAATTATATTATGCAGGCTTTGTTATTAGGCAGCCCTGCTCAGCCCCAGAAAGTCTGGATAATCAAAAGTGTCCAAGTACAGGAAGGGGAAAAGTACAACCCCACCCTCCCGCATAGCCGCTGCCAGGACCTCTGGATTTGAAGGGTAAAGTCTATTTACCGAAGTTCCTTGGCCATTTTATACATCAACTGATATCCTTCCTCATGGGGCTGCGTGCTACAGCCTAGCAAAGCTCTGGAAAGCCCTCTGAAACCACAACTAATTTGGCCCCAGCCGCCCGCCCCTGTAAATTCACTGCTCACAAGCTGCTGCCAGTCCCCCAGGCAAAAACTGTGAGGGGAGAGGGATGTTCCCCCCCGGCTCGCACGCATACCAGGGCCGGTCCCCACGGCCAAACAGATCTGGAAACTCATCATAGCTGTGCTCTGCTTTTGAGGTCTCAATAGGACAGGGCATAGCGTGGCCGACCGCGGCAGACAGCAGTCCTTCCGAGCACAATGTCCCTTTCACAGCCCCGCTCCCAAATCTAAATGCTGGCTGTCTAACACAGCCGCACTTCATCGGCTGCGTAAAGGGTGGTATATAAATTAGACCTGAGCAAAACCAGTCACTTGGCGTGTTTCGGGGAGGTGGGACTGTAACCCGCCGAGCAGGGCGCCTCGCTCCCCCGAGCAAAGCCCCTCGGCTTGGCCGGGCTGCGGGGCTGGCATGACGCACACATGGTTAACAAAAACCGCTCAGCAGTAAGTAGGGATTTAACTGGATGCGAGGATGACTAACTTCGCTGTCTGAAACACTATCTCACTCTTTCAACTCCTTAACTTCACCATAACCCTCTTCAAGGCATCGCCTCAGCAGCCTGGCTTTGTTCTGACAAGTTGCACCTTTGCTGCACAGACTCATTAGGCAAGCAGGGAGTCACCCAAAGATACATTGCTTTTCCTCCAAGCTTATCCCACCCTAACTTCACCAGCGAAAGCCTCTCATCATTTTTGTCTGCGGGAGTTTTTGACAGTGGTGCGTGTCCATTAAGAGTTTTCCTGTGCCGGCAGCCGAATTAGACTAACTGCATCACAGTCTATGCAGAGAATAGTTTTCCCCTTTCAGTTATTTTGGAAGAAAAATATCCCCACACAATTTTTTTTTTTTTTTTTTTAATGAAGTGGACCAGAAAAAAACATTTTTTTCATCACATATTTTAGAGCATTAAGCTAGACATATAAAAATTTAAACAAAGACTCTATCCCTAAGCAAATCAGTCCTAGCCATTTAGCTGTAAAGTTTATAGATGAACTTTAAAGAAAATAACCTGGTTCAAACAGATCTTGCCTTCTGGGCACTAGCAAACACACCTGCAGCAATTTGATACTTGAGAATGCAGATTACAAGTCCTTCACTTCAAAATGTTTGTTTTTTAATTCAGAAAGATGAAAGAAAATAAAGTAGTGAGCTTTTTTTTGTTGAACACAGATGTTTCCAGTGCTTGCAGGGAATGGGAACCTGACCCAAACATTGCAATAATCCAGAATTTTTAAGGAAAACGTATGCTTTCCGGAGTCTCATCTTCATGAACTTTCTGAAAGTTAATACCCGCCAGCTTCTCTCTGGGCAAACACTTCCTAGCAAACTGAAATAAGATCTGTGTACTACACAAGCCTCAACACCCCAATGTGTTCTCCTGCCATGTCCATAACTTTTGACTTCACCAAATTTTTAATGCTTCTAACCCTAAGGAAATGCAGTAGGCAGTAGTCATCTACTTGATATAATTAGCTGAAACACTACATAATGCCAAACAAACTTACTCTTGTTTTGGGCCTGCTCACTTGGTTTTTTTGCCTGTTTAATTAATGAAGACTAATGAAGACTTTTTTTAATAGGCTTTTCCAAGGTCAGATCTCCATTCTTTGCAGCTCCTCTCTCAGGACCTGTCCTGCTCCTACTTCCTCAGTATTTAGTTAGCTCACGTTTCACCAAAAGTTACTGGTTTTCTCTCGGTATTTGTTGCCACTGCAGTACGAGGGAACAGAATATTCTAACTTAAGAAACTATAAATTACTCATTCTGGTAATCTTAACTCTCTCCTCTTAAGAACTATCCTTGTCTAATTTAATTATATCGACCTGATTTTTATCTTATGACAAAAGGCGCGAGAACGAATTACAATTAAAAGTGCAGTTGGTTCTAGTCTCATTTCTGAGTCCACAATTTTCTTTGCAAACAAATATTCTCATTTTGAATCTACAATATAAATAGAATCACATAAAACATAAACTCATATGAGTGCAAAATCAGGGGGGGTTTTGCATTCTTGAAACACTCCGCGCAATACGCAGTGGCTAACAGTTGTGTTGCAAACCCAGGGCAGGCTTTTCCTCCCATAGGGGAGAGGAAAAAAAATACCACACAAGTTAAGGTCATGTTTGGGTTGCGTCTTATCCGCTATTTTTACTTTGCAGACCCTCATGGACTAGAAAATTCATGATGCTGCAGGAGTGCACTAGCTTAGTGAATTGTAACAGGATTAACGTACGGAAGATGTGATGAAGTTGGAGACCTACAGCATTCTGCCCTAAACCCTGCAATGGCCAATTTTGCCAGCATTTCAGCTGAAACCCTGATGCTGTCTGGGATTGTTACTGGCCTGCTCTGAGTTTGCACTATCCATGTACTATTCCCTCAACAACCATTTACCTTTTACTCTACAATCACATCTCTATCAAAGCAATATTTCCAAGGCCTAAGGCAATGGCTGCAGGTGTACTGCTTTTTTTTTTTTTTT
>WEKY01015150.1:86335-108009 GCA_013390045.1 Picathartes gymnocephalus
TTTTTTTTTGCAGAGCCAAAAATAAAACAACAAATTGGACCAAAAAAACCCTGTCACAATTCAAACAATTACAAAATTTGATTATTATTACATTACATTTAATCACAGAGGTCTTCTTAAAAATGGAGAATCAGGAAACGCTAGAGTTAGAATTAAACATTGCTATCTTTGTATTTATAAGCACTGGAGCAACCCTTAAACTATTAAAAGCTTTCTAGACCACAAAAATTCTAGTTCTGTCATATTTTCACAATATGCAAGGTAAAAATCTTACACTTTGAGAGAATTTTAGTATTTCATAATCCGTTTATATATTTACTCATGCATCAACTGCTTACACTTTCTTCAAAACTGATAACAAAATTTGCTCTAAGATTTCAAACAGAAATCTTAATTTGGACTCTAACTAAATTCTTTTTCCACATTTCTATACCATTAACTTTCACAGTTCAAATTACAGTGACTGTGTTATGATTCAGGTTTCAGCCCGATTTTAAATTCCCATGCAGTGAAGATTAATCCTACTGCTTACAAAGTTACAAGACTAGATTCCTGAACACATTTTCCTGTATTTTTATTTACTCTTGTTAATATGAATTTCTTTGATTAGCTAAACTTTCCTGTTATCAACACTTGTCTCTTATCACAGGCCCTAGGCAAATGACATATTTACCACTCATTCCATTCTGATAAGGGTAATCCTGTGTTTAACTTGCCCAAGAACAAACACCATATATTTTGTTTTTAAGAAACCTGCTTCTAGGTATTTAAAACATACAAAAGAAAGAGCAGGACGTTTTAAAGCCAAAAGTTATTTAAAGAATATTTTGCAAGTGTAAGCTTTTAATGACAGTATATATGCCTCCTACTCCAGGAAAGTTTATTTAATTCCAAGTTTCCGCAATATCACCACTGAAGTTATACTAAAGTTTAAGCCATGAAAGGAGGAAAACACATTTTTAGTAAAACATCTGGTTTGGATTTTTGTTTTTGCTAACTGAAGCTCTCCGATAGCTAATAACGCTATTTTGAAGTAAAAGCTTCGTTTCATATTTTGTTTGAAGCATTTTGAAAACAGCGCGAAGAAAATAAATATCCCACACTGAACTTCACAGTCCCCTTTTAATTGTAAAGACATCAAAACATTTGCAGTGTTGTAGGCTGGTAGTCACTGATTTTTACAATTCTGTTTTCATTACTCAACCCACACAAATGTCATATGGTGTCTGAAAACTTTCGAGCCGAAATACACTATTTCACCAAACACTCTTATTTTTCAATTACCTACTCCACCCCTTTGAAATGTTGAACTGAGCACTGTTCTAATTCCTAGTTAACTTTTTAACATACTGCAAAACAGAAATTTCCAACAGCATTATACAGTTAATGGTGTACTGAAGTGCCCGAGAGCGTGCTAAAAACATTTTGATAGATAGCCAAGTCATTTATCTAAATCACCGTCAGAGCAGTGAAGCATCCTGCAAGCTTTTAAGTATAGTATATAAGGTGATGTTTTCTGGCACTTTTTGTCATTTCTCAAACTTGAAACTGGGGTGTTAAAATACTGCTATTGTTTATCATCTATATATTTCAGCAACAAATCAAGACCCTATAACATAAGAACACATTTTCAGAAGTGTCCTACTACTAACGCTCACTCCTCTGTTAACAGTGCATCGCTGTCTGAATCTCAAGGTATAGAAATAATTGATGGTTAAACTCAAAGGGTGTTCACAGTAAGTAGTTTTCTAGCAAAACAGCAACTTCTTAGAGCAACAAAGTGAAGAAGAAAGGTGGCAGCAAGGTCAGTACAAAGAAATATTGCTTTTTCTTCGGAAACTTATAACTACTGTCTGATTTTTGGAATGGCACCTACCCACTGCAATTCCACATTTTTGCAAGAACTGTAGAGATCAACATTTTAATTGCTTGGCTGCTCTGCTAAAATGCACTTCAAGACAACATGCATCCTGATTATCAAATGTGCTACAAAATTAGATTAAGGAGGGAGGGGGGGAGAAGCTACCACAGAGATGTTATGTAAATTCGTCTTTCACTGGTTGGAGTTTTGCAAGTATTTGCCATATTACATTACGATTTTATGTGTTCCTGTTTGAGTCCACAAGTGTTGTTAGGATCAATATGCCACATGAGAAAGGATAAACAGAAAGAAGTCCGGTGCTTCTTTCCTTTTTCCTTTCTTGCCAAAAGGAGGAAAAAAAAAAGCTTGCAAACCACATTTTGCACAAAAACTCACCCCACCCCTCATTACCTCTGCACTTAATTACCAGTCTTTCTTTTTTTAAATACATGCAAGTAAATAAATAAATAACAACAACAACAATTATAATAATAGTAATTGCTTTAAAGTGGAAAAATAACAGTTGGGACCTACATTGAGCACTGTGCCGGTGTTGCCACTCTGTTTGTGCCAATCCACTGAAGCATGCTTTGAGAGCCTTCTCCTGGAGCATGCAGGAAGACGGACTCGCAGTGTAGAAATCCAGCATCTGAGCAGGGCTCACTGCTAGAACGTCCATACAGTCAAACATGATTCCCCCTGCACAGAATGCCTGCAAAAGTGCTTTCCTCTAGGTGTGGAGGAAAATGGCACATAAAAGTACACCCAACTCCATCAAACTCTGCCCCTTTTTTGGCACGTAGGCTGTTGGTCTTTTTCCCAGACCAGAATCATGAATTATGACAGACAACACAGCTAAAAGCCTGTAATTGATCCAAATGATCATTTACCATTTTCCAGGCTGCCCAGCCAATCCAGAAAGATGGGGGGATGCGAGCGGCATTCCAAGTTTTAGCTACCATCAATTTCCCCCCAAAATTTCTTGAGAGTCAGTCCAGCTCCTGGGGCACTCGCCGGGTGTGTGCCGCGTCCCACGCCGTGCCAATCGCACACCTCCCCGGGATAAAACAGCTCCGGTGGAGGCTCGGGATCCCCCTCGGCCGTGAATAGATGCTTCTGCCTCTGAACAGCTCACTTCCTACTACTTGTGTCACAGGGAATGAAAGATTGAATTGCCTAATATATGCGAGTGAACTTTCCGTGAACCCTTCCCAGGCTGCTAACCTTCAAATGACCCAAGCGGTCTGACATCACCAGCTCCCAGGATTCTCACACGCCTTCACAACTCCCAGCCGCCCTGCAAGAAAGCCAGGCAGGCGGGCGGGCAGGCAAAGGCGAGCCCCAGCCCTGCCGGAGTCGCCCCGCGGCCGCCGAGCGGGCGGGTGCGGACGGGGAGCGCAACTTACCAAAAGATCCAAAATAATAAAGTAATTAAAAAAAAAAAAGAAAAAAAGAAAAAAAAAAAAAAAAAAAACGAGGAGGAGGGGAAGGGGGCGGGAAGTAAAACAGTGGTGTTTTCAGCGGTTGTAGGGGACGGAGAATTTGAAAATTGCAGCTCAATTTGCTGAAAGTTCTGTGCCCCCTTCCCTCCCTCACACACACACATTCCTTTCCTCCCCGGAGAGGCCGCGAGCGAGGCGCAGGCTCTGCCGCCGTTCCACAGCCAGGGACACGGGCTTCGCCCCAGCTGCTGGGCTGGCGGGCTGGGCTGGGAGCAGCCTCATCCTGGCGCTGCCCCGGCACACGCCAGCAGGGACCTCCGCTCAATGCCACCCACGGGGACCCCGCTCAATACCACTCGCAGGGACTGCGGCCGGTGCCAGCCCCACTCCCAGCGGGGAACCGCAGGGGCCCGTCCCTCAGGGGCGGGGGGGCGGTCAGGCCCCATCTCTCCGCACCATCCATCCGTCCCCCTGGCTCCTAGGTCACCCAGCGCTCCCTGGCTTCCCCGATGGGTCAGATTTGGCACCACCACTGCCGCCCAGGGCAGGAAGCAGCCACGCATTCCCTCTTCTCCCTCCCCAGCCCCGCCGCCGCCGCCGGGTCCTGCCTGTCTCTGATTAGCAGAGAGGGGCTGAGGCCGCTCGTGTGGCCCCGGAGGGGCTGTATCGGCTTTCAGGGGGCTAATGAGCCCCAGCCCCCTAGGAGGGGAGAAAGGCCACGAGCTAATCCATGGGGAACAGGACCCAGCCCATGGTGCTGAGCGGGGACACCTCCCTGGGCAAGCGGCCCCAGCCAAGCCCTCACAGCCATTCTGAAGGCAAGGGGCTGCTCCCACCCACCAAGGTCTGTGCTAAACCGCACTGCCGACAGCCCTCCCTCATGGCCGGAGTAGGTGTCAAAGGCTTCCCAAGTCTGCGGCCATGATGCCATAGCCAGCGCTGTGCGGGCCCGCCCACCCACTCGCATGAAGCCAGCAGAGAGCTCGGTGCTTTTTAGGTAGGTAACTACCTTCTCCTAAAATCTTGCTCACCGAGAAGGACTCCATGGAGGCTTCCACCAGTCCTTATTCCTATTGACAATTTAAAAATTAAAAACAACAGCCTGAAAACACTCCCTCTGCCGCAATGGGAAGGATGTGAGCTCAATAACCACATGCATGCTTTCATTTTAAATGAATAAGCCAAGCCACCTCAGCCCCAGCAGCAAGCATCCTCCAGGAGTAAAGCACACAGGAGCCTTGCTTCCCTGCTCCAAAGCAAGCTCGGGTGCAGAAACTAGAAAAGGGAACACTTGATTACTGCCTATTTCTTGCAAAGCCCAAGATAGGAGTTGGGCAGAGAGGGGAACACTGAGCAGACATGGCACACCACTGGCGACCGTAAAGAAATGCTGGAGAGACTCATCCTGGGACCTGCGCAGCCACTTTAATGGACGTGGTGTCCCCTCTCCACAAAAAGTCCTTTGATGAACCAAAAGCTCTCTGACAATGCCTGCAGATTGTATTAACAAAACTTTTCACGCAGATTCAAGAATTAAAAAAAAAAAAACCCAAACCACAAAACAAATCCCCCACACAGCACACGCACTTGTTCCCTGAAACTGATATACCCACGTTGAAAACCAGCGGCTAGCAAAAAGACCTGCTGCAATCTGGAAGCGAATCCTTTTGAAGAGATTAAAACAAAAGCTTTTCTTAGCCTCCTTCCCCCCTCAATAGGAGAGCTGTAGTTGTCCCTGCAGCAGGCAGCCTCTTTTTTCCCTCTTCCCTTCAGGCAGAAGAGTTACAAATGCTGGAGTTTAACAGTGTCTTTTTAAAGGACTTTTAAGGACTTTCTCAGCCCTTTGGGGTGTCCTCCCCCAGTCTAAACTCCTGCAGTTGAAGAAGCCCCTGACACTCTCTAATCTAAAATTTATGCACAGCATACGCTTACTGAAAAAGCCATCCTTCAGGGAAGGCTTGTTTAAACTATTTCAGCACAGCAAAACACTCTTTGTTGCATTAAAATAGCCAAGTGGAAAAGTGGTTAAACTTTTTTTTTTTTTTTTTTTTTAAATCTTGGCTGGCTACATTGCTACAGTTTTGTTTGGAATAGCAAAGCTAAATTAACAGACAGTTATTTTCTAACCAGATGACACAGGATGCACGAGAAATTTGGAATACGTAATGTATCACCACAAAAATAACTGGAAAGGATGACACAAAACACAGTATGTTTTTTTCAGTCTCCAATTTAGGGAGAAAACAGCTTTTTGTGGGGACCAGGGTTCTTGGAACAGTTTAAGCTTATGCCAAGAAAAACATGCTGCCCATGTGAGTTAAAAGTAAACAGAATCAGACAAACAGTTATGTTTATCCCATTAGCAGCCTTATAACACCATATTCAAAAATAATACCTGTTGGTTGTACCTCAAAATGCAGAGTAGCAACTTCTGAAAGTAAATGTCGGGAAGTGATGCTTAAGTGTGTATAAATTGGAAAAAGACTGCTTTTTCTCACTGTATCAAAATGAACCAGGTAGCTCATCATGCTTTATTACAAATAATAGTTGCACTAATGCTTATATTCATTACTAAATGCACATGTAATTTAAAAATTCCTCAAATGGTTTGCTCACACACTATTTCTACAATGCAGTAATCTATGCATCTCTTACTTCACTCTGAAATAGCACAATACTTGCTTTTCTTCAACACAGTATCAGGAAAAGCTACATTCACAAAATGGGGGGTATTTCCTAACTAATATCCTCTAGTTCAAATGTAATGAAATCTTAAGTATTGCTACATATTTTAAATGCCTACCCAGCACCCATTGAGGTGTGAGGAGGCAACAACTCTCCAATATCTTCAACTTTGTCCATGCAAAGAAATTGTGGTTTCACATCAGTGCTTTGATCTGTTTTCTCTCAGACTGTGATAGCCAAAACTTTACAATAAACATATTCTTAGCTATAAGTGAAATAAAAAGCACAAGTTCAAGTCAGAAATCTATTTCCTCTGGTGTTACTGTATATTTGTCAGTGTGACATAGCACATTTGAAACCCATAATCATAAAACAAAAATTTACAGCCAAGGTTTAGGGTCTACATCTGTTTCTCTGGTTTTTGTACTGCAATTACCCACTGGACAATTCAGAAAGCAGTACGATGAATCATGTAGTGCACACATGGTTGTGCTGATCACTTTTTTGTTAGTACAAGAGGTTGAGGATGCCATAATGTGCTTCACTGAGAGAGAGAGGGCATTAACTAGAATTAGGATGAGTGCACCAGGCTCTCTAATAAAAATGACTTTACTAGAAGCAACAGAGTACTTCTGGAACATTACAGGCATATTTATAGGATGGAAAAATTAAGAAGTGCATGCAGAAATTCTCCCCAACTAAGTACCTCAAGGGAAGCAGACCTTCTTTTTCTTTTGCATGCATTTTACAATTAATCAAATGTAGCACTCTCTTGAAACAGTTTTGACAGCAGAGTAAATGGTTACTAGTGAATGATGTGTGTGTTTAAGCAGTGAAAGCAGAGACAAAGTGATGTTTTCTTCTACTCCCTAGGCAAGAGCTGACACTAAGCTTGCTGCCTCAGCTTTGATACTCACAGATTCCTTTGTGTCAGTTGCTGGGAGAATCACTGGCAGTTCACTAACCCTGCCTCACACACAGGGCCTTTGATTTTTACCTCTTCATTGACGGTAGATGTTAATATGAAACAGTACTTGCCTGCCTGGGCAGGTTTTTTTTTTCCAGGGTTTTTTTTTTTTTCCCTCCCCCCAGCTGGTGATACAAATCTGAAAAATCTGAAAACCTGAATTCCCCCTTCACTATATGTAGTTTTTAGTGTTGAAGGATGTTTTCTTCGTGTCTCAACCACATGAATGATGTCAAAAGATTATGGGGAAGAAAATCACTAGGTCACAAGACATTGGCTGAATATTAAAAACTCTAAGGTAGTCCTAGGAAATGGGTATCAATTGTGAGCAAGAATTGCCCTGAAGAAAGGAAAACAGTAAAATTACTGGCATGAAATGGCACAAATGACACAGAAAAACATGAAATACAGTGAAATTAAGTAAAAAAGGGATTTCTTCAGTTTGCTATATACTACCATGCACAGCTTGCAATGACCGAAACAGGAATTTGCACTAACAGGAAGAATTATTTCAGGCCTGAAATATAACAGCAACTGGCAAAAGACAAATCAGTGCAGAGCAGCATTATATTTTAGATAGGAAAAGCAGAGTTAGTCATCTGCAGACCCAGAACTCAGGCATGCAACCAGTCTGCGAATCACTTACTGATAAAGGCTTTTTGTCTGTTTTAATCAGTGCATATGTATTTGTAAAGATGCTTTTAAAGCTGATTGCTTAACTTAAAGGCTATAAAAATAATTCATCTCCACAAACTTGAACATACAACCATGTTTCTTAGAAACCATACAATCCTTTGGCCAGGAGCCAGGGGAAGAGAACTGCCCTACATGATAAAACTGGAAGTGTATCTGGCTCAGCAATCCATTTCTAAGAGTGGCCGCTACTACATCTTTCTAAGGAAAATACAGGAATCCCTAGTGATTGGTGAAGTATAACTCACCCAGAGGTCCTCTATTAGCCTATTCTCTAACAGCAAATCACTTAAGCATTAAAACATGAGATTTAATATCCCTTCCAAATTTTTTGTTTTGGTAATAGCCCTGACATTCTAGATATTCATATATAGCCAATGTCTTTTTGGATTGTGATAAACTTGTAGCTCTGTGACACAGAAGTAGACAGTAAGTTATTAGGCTTTGACACAAAGGAGGATAACTTAAAAAACAAACAACAACAATGAAAAAACAACTAAACAAACAAACCCCACCAAAAAGAAACCAAAAAACAAAACAACAACCAAAAAACCACACACAAAAAACCCCACCAAACAAAAAACCCCAAAACAAACAAACAAACAAACAAACACACTGTAAAACTTATCCATGTTGCAAATAAAGGAGAGAGACCAAACTGCACCTTTTTGAGGCCCCAAAGGCTGATGGCTGCAGGCTCCTGAAAGGTTGGCAAAGAGGCAATGACATAATATGCATGAAGAGGGGACAACATGCATTTTTGAAGGATATAAAAATAAAAAAAACATTATTAGATTAAACACTGGCTACGTACTGAATCTACACTTGCTGTTTATGAGGATCCTGCAGTGCAAACACCACTGCTAAATGGTTGCCAGAAAAAAAACAGAAGTGAGGAAAAAAAGGTTTGTTTCATTTTGTTTTCTTTTTAAATGACTAGAAACTGTTGTTTCAAGGTTTAGCCAAGAAAGAGATTTTTACTGCTAGCCTATAAATCCCTCAAAACATAGAATTATAATGGAAATGCTGAGGTAACTGGAGTGCCATGCATGACACTGACACAGTGCATTATATAATCCAGGGAGAATGAAAGTTGGGAGATCTATAAAACCTAAGCAGAATTGAGATGTATGAAAGAGCAGAAGAGCAAGTAGAAATGTTGAATATTATGTAGTGGAGAACACTACTTCTAACAATAAAGTTTTCTATATGCTGAATATGCTTATGGTTGGCTGAAGGTGAAAGAGCACAGAGCTCCATTAAAACTAAAACCAGAGATTCAAAAAGGCTATTCAAGTAACTACTTTGTTTCTGCCTTTTTTAAGGAGATAGAAAAAAGAAAGTTACCTAACAAAAGGATAGTATTTCCTGATGTTCTGATATCTTGAAAGGTGTCTCAGAATGTATAAATAAATAATCCAAGAACATGCAGAATAAATGGGAGTTCCAAACATAGCCAGCTTACCACCCTAGTTATAACCAGAATCAGAATATAAATTGGGACAACTGTACTTCTTCTACAGGTTCACTAATTGCAGCTTAAACTCTTGATGAAAAGTTAGCCCTGATGGCTTTCTTCCAGAAAAAGACCAAAATTACCAAGCAGTGACTGGAACTCTAGCTCAATACATACATATCCTAACAAAGACTAAACCTTACCTAAGCCCTATTTCATTTAAGCCTGACTTAAGCAGCATTTAAGGCTTGTGCTCCTGCTGACAAGGACTACTCATACAGATGGACCCCAGAGGCTTGAGATGGCTGAAACACACTTGAGCAGAGCTCTGGTCACATAAAGCCCAATGCAGATTGGACTGGATTATGCCATGAATGTAAACTGCAAATAGATCCATGCTCAGCAGCTTGACATGGGTATTCATGACAATCCAGTTCCCAAATCTACATCAAACACTGAAAGAACAGCCCAGTATCCTATCTCTGGGCATCTTAGAAAGCACAATGAAGGGGTGACTGGAAAATGTGTTGGCATAGCTACCTGGCTAGCAGGGGTAATGACAGCAATGACAATGTGGTGACATTGCCTGAAATCTGCTTGTAATGATGGTCATCATTGCCATCACCTCCACTCTGCCTGTTGCCCTAACGCACTGTACTTTCACACCTTTGTTTCTGTCATACAGATGTGCTTTCTGTTTGGGAACAGCCTGCTTAAATTTTTGCTGTAAATGAGGTAGAATTACCCAGAAACTGAGGTATATATTTAGCAAATTGATGTCTGCTTTCTTTTGTAGAACATGTGCCATCAATAATGTGTGAATTAACTGAGGGCACACATCCTCTGAGGGACACTGTTATCACTGTAACTCTACTGATGTAGCCTGAAAAGTAAACTTTACTAATGGGGTCAGTTTTGCAAGCATACAGGTTATCATAGCGTAACTACTGTTGAGCAGGTAAGAGATTCTCTATATTCCTTTTATACTACAGTAACTGTCCATGACTGGGCTGTGACAGGTAACACCCTTTCAAAAAGGAACAACTGCTTTCTTACCCTACATTGTTATACCAATGTAACATTCAAACATAGATGAGATCTCAGGAAAAGTCAGGCTGGTCTGGACATCACTTACATGCAGAACAAGCAATGGGACCATCAATGACGTCCAGTCCGAAATGTTCAAAAGATGTTTCCTGGCTTTCAAACTCTACTACAATATAGTTATCAAGTTGTTCTTCAGTGCATTCCTCAAATTCTACTTGGCTTCTGCAATTTAGGCCAACAAAGAAAAATTTGCATGGTCCCAAGCTGCTTCACTAAGCTAGTCCCACATGATTAAATAGATCTGCAAATTCCCATACCCTTAGAGTGCAAGACTCCCATATTGGACCACGGAAGGGAGTGAATGTCCACATATATTATGTCCATGTTCAGGGAATCACAACTGATACATGTGCTTTAGGAGAACTTACAGAGCTGGGGTGCAGTTAGATATTGTGGTGGTGAACAGCATACTGCCCCAGGCTTTGTGTAGTATCATGGATTTTTGGCTCTTTGGGAACCTTTAGTCCAAATATAGTGGAGGGCATGCAAGGTGGTCTCTAAGCATATGGTGGTCCCTCAGCATGTCAGGCTTGACAGATCTATAAAACTGTCAAATTGGTTTTGCATAAACTAGACCAAAAACCTCATTCAGGTATCTTGAGCCTTCTTCTGACTGAACAATTCGGCAGACCTTGTCATCACACTGTAAAAAAATCATTTCTTTCAATCCAATCACAGTTTTGGGCAAGCATCCTCAAGAATAGGCTTCTCATTCATGGGACACTGATCTTCCATGTATTGTTATCAGACTATTAGAAAAACAGACTTACTCAACTTCATTTGGAGACATGGGAAGAAGAATGTGTGTTCTATCCTTTGCCAAATGGCTTTGAGATCTCACCCTTACTGCCTCCATCCATTCTGCCTTTAGCATGAAATATGCCAAAGGATACACCAGAAGACAGGGTTGTGGTCAAGCTCTTTCAAAGAATTATCAAGATTGATGGATGGGTAAAGTAAGCCTGAATTTATAGAAGCCTCAGTTACAAGAATGAGGCACGTGCACAGTCCCAATCCTGAGAAATGTGTTGTAATTCTCCTTAAAAAGTACAGCAAGTTGTTATCTCCAAACAGAACTTAAATGACAAGTTAATGCATGCATGTTAATTAAAACCTTAAAAAAGTTAAAGGTCCACCTGCTGGATTCTTAAATTTGTCTAAAAATTGTTAGTTGTTTGTTTTTCTGGGTTTTTTTTTAAACAGACTTAAAAAGAGCAGAAGTGCACACCACTGATACTAAAGCCTATTCTGCTAGCTGAACAATGCAGGAACATTATGTCACTCAGAGGTAGGACTTCACAAGCATGCAAGAAAGGCTAAGAGCTTTGCCAACACAAATTATCAGACAGAACCTCACTGGAAAAAATGAGGCACAAAGATCTAAGTGAAGTGTAAAACTTACTGAGACTTGAACGACATATTGACAGATACCACTCCACTCTCTCGCTTCCTATCAGAACCCAACAGCCAAAGCAGAGATTCCTAAGCAGTGTTTTTACAGGCTAGGCTTAGTCTCTCCCTCATCTTATCAGTAGCCTTCAAAGGGACTGTGGGTGGATCTCCTCCAGGAAAAAAAAAGAAGAAAAAAAACCAAACCAACAAAAAAACCCTCAGAAGTGCCACCTCTTCCATACAAACATATTGGCGCAACCACAGAGGCTTTGCCTGTGCTGGGAAAACACACCTGGCTCTTCTAAAGGAGAAATTAAAGAATTTGTGCTTCAGCCCTCAAGCCTTGAGTGGCCTTAGAGAAGAGGAATAGCTAAGGAGAGAGGCTAATCAGGATGCAGAGAAAATCAATACTGGCTTCTTGAAATGCCTTAGGCAGGAAGGAACATTTTAAGGTTGAGACATTTTTCTGCTCTTTCTGCACAAGAAAATGTGCTGAAGACTGAGTGCACAGGTGAGAACACAAAGGTAGGAGAAGGTTTTCAGGAAGAAAAAAACAATCCGAAGCATGTTATACCCTCAAGTTCTTTGGGAAATCTTATCTTTTAAAAGTTTCCTAGCTTGGTACATGAGAGATCTTTGTACACATCACTCAAAATTGTCCAAAGTAACATTTTCAGGGATAAAAGCACACCATTGTACTGTTATTTTCTGACTTTGGTGTGGAATACAATTATTTAAGACTCAGTGGGAGAGTATGAAAGGAGCAGGAGTGTAATTCCAGTTCAGGAAAAACTCCAATAACTAACAACAAGTAAGAAACACAAGATAGATGCATTGTATTGTAAGAGTGAGTCCCATTGGCTGGAAACCCTGACTCTCCCAGCAGGACTCAGTTACATAGCAACTCCTGAGGGCAGATTAACCCTTTCCCAGTTAACATATCTGGAACAATTTAAGAGACCTTTTCCTTCTCCTGCTACAGAATAATTTCATACGTTTGCAAAAATGTTTGGAAAAAATGAGTCGAATGCTACCAGGGTAAAAGCAAAGCTATCTGACTCACCACAGGATACTGATGGTACAATGAACAGAGAATGCAGGGAGTTCATGTTGGTCTAAATGATATTTCATACCATCAGGTGTTGTGACATATGTAAAACACAAAATGTATTTCCCATCAGATAGTTCATGTTTAGTTTGTGGGGACCCTATCCAGACTGCATTTATCAAGTACCAATTGCCTTTCTCACCCAAATTCTGCCCACTCATTGACTTCTGTCTAGATAATTATTGAAGAAATAAAGAGTCCTCAGCTGGCATAGATAGTACTTAATTAATATAAAAGGGAATTTTTCACCATCAGAGAATGTGTTGCTTTCATTCAGAATTGTACAGGTTGTTTATTTTAAACTCTGAAATAACTCCTGCAAATCTTATGATACTAGTTATTTTTCTTCTAATAGTCCTTTCTAATTACTAGAATCAAGTAATTTGATGGATTTGGGAATCTCTATTTATTTAGTCACAGCAATTTTCCTATTTTGTTTTTAGAACTGTATTACACTTCTGTGTATACACATCAAATGTAAGCACAAATACTATATACAATTAGCATAGCACTATTCATGTTCTTCTCATTATCAGAAATCATAAAGTTCAAATCTAAAAAAAATCAAAATCTAAGACAAAGACTCCTAAAACTCTCTATTTTTAAAATGTTAGAATTCAGCCTTTTTCTCCTTTGTAAGAGAGCTAGACGGTCCCTGGGGACCAGGAAGGGCACATGTCCTCACTCAGGGCATTCCTGGTGTGGTCACACTTCACTGCTGTGAGCCACAGCTGCACATCGTTAGGAAAAAAGAACTACTAAGTTTCCAGAGGAGAAAATAAGAGATCAGGTTGATGTGATATTACACTTACTTTTGACTGTCTTCTGGTCACAGTAAGTGAGATCTATTTCCTCTTTTCTTTCTTTTCACAGGCAAAATTGGACTCACAGTAGAATGGGCATTAAACAATGCTTGGGAAGGCAGGCCCCAGTGACACAGTCTCATTTCAGACAAGTTGGGTAAGACTATACCTTTCCTCTCCTCTGGAAGACCCAAGGACCTTAGCTGAAGGTTAGAGATAAAAAGCCTTGAACCAGGTCATCTTCTGCTCCTCTTCCCCCACCCACCATTCTCACACATGGACACAGCAGGTCATGTAACACACACTTCCCACCAACATCTCTTCATGAAGTAAAATTGTTGCTACGTAGCAGCTCCTCAGTTCCCATTCAGACCAGTCAGAAGAAACCACAGTCCTGGTTTTTTTTTTCTTAGTTGCTTTAAAGAAACAGGTAACCTTTGTCTGTTAATGAAAGGATTATCTACATATTTGAGATATGCCTTGCTTTTCTGAACATTTCACCCTCTAAAAATTAATCTGCATTTTCTTTCTATGGTTCTCCTAGATCACTTGCAAATCCAGATGGGATAGAAAGATGTAATTTAAAATTTTATTTATTATTTAATTTGGCTTCTTCTATGATATGTTGAAAACTCATCTTGAATTACTTAGCTGCTGACTTTCATAAAACTAGGAGTACCAATATAGTGCGTGGGAGATTAGTACAAACAGAGGTACTTCAGAAATATTTTGTGATCTGAAAATTAATTATGAAGAATCAATTTGATTTCTTATTAGGGAATTTTTTAGAAGTTATTATTTTGCTATCATTATTCACCTAAATTCACTGACGCCCCTGGAAATGTGGCCTTTAAGAGGGTAAAAACATGGAGGACCAAGTTCAACATGCTCATGTTCTGTTGAACATACCTTTTCATATAAATGCCAACACACACCTATCAAATATTTGTGTTCTTCATTAAACTAATGCCTTCCTGCACCATAAACAAGATGGTGCAAAATACAGGTGTATTCCCATGTCCTCCTACTAAGGTATGCGATATCAAAATAAATTTGCTACCATATTATTATATCAATCTCCAGTATTACTGCATCAGTACTATAACCATAATTAACTAGCTGCAGGTCAAATTTCTAATAAATCTTTAGAAATTAAATGTATAATTTGTCAAAACCACATGTCTTCATAAATTGATTATTCAGAATTTAGAAGCTTTTTAATTAGGAAGAAATTTATGCAATACCATGTGTAATAATTACGAATCAGCTCTTCTGTGATATTTTTGTACATCAGCAAAAATTAAAACATTGGAAAACATTACCAGGTCATTGCAGTATTTCAATGTCAAAAGCAACACATAGTTTAAATGTAGAGGTTAAAGATATTTTCCCGTATCTTTTACATCTTATATTACTTTATGATCTCAGAACTGGAATCATTAACCAAGTACAAAATCAATGAGAAAAAGATCTAATCTGACCATTTTCAAGCACAGAGTCACTAAAAATTATTTATGCCACTGTAACACTTTTTTTTCCATGGTTCTGTGGTTTTACTAAACAGCATATATTCTAAGTCAAACTTCCATTTTATGCTACACTAAACAGTATTTTGCCTCTCTCATCCCTTCCAGCTAAAATTCTGAAAGAGTTTAAAACTTTAAAAACATCACCTCTGTAACAAGCATCAAGATGAGGGGTACGACCCTGGCTGCCAAATAGAAAACTAGAGAAAAAGAAAGTTTAGTGATATTTGTTCACGGCACACAAGAAGCAAAAATTGTACCCCAGCTCCCCTGCTCTCCACTGCCGTGCTTTCACCACGGGCCTATTCAAACTCTGCACCCCCACAAGGGCTCTGGGTACTTCTATCAACATTTCATAGGAGAAGATTTTTTTTGACAGAGAACACAAAAGCTGCTTTGTGTGAAGTCTGGACACTTTTTTTCTACCTAATAAAAACATGAATAGAAGTGGGACCTCAGCAAGCATATGGCAGAAAGTCTGGACTAACTGAAAAAAAGGGGCCTGGAAGAGTTTGCTCTGTCATTCCCCACGGTGTTTACTGGTGAATGTATATGGTGTAAATAAGGAGTATACAGAGCGGGCCATAATGGAACATTGTTTATGTGCACATCCTGGCAAATGCATATACAGCATGGAGACTATTTCCAAGCAGAACATAAACACAAAAGGGGAGTGATGACAAACAAGTATTCCAAGGCAAGAAAAATGTTATTCCATATACAAACCAAACAAACTAAAGTGGTTTCTCCCCTGCTAGGATCCAACTGGCAGATCTCAGCTGCACACACTCTGTAGCTGTTAAAGAAATGAGAGATATTCCAGGCTTACTGGTAGGCTTTCTTTTTCTTAAGAGACCTTATTATGCTCCCAATATTAAAAAGAAAAACACAGTTAATATTTTATTTTACTCTCTTGCAAAAACACAACAAAACAAAACAGCCCTTTCTTTCGGCCTGAATAAGAGCTGGGGAGATAGAGCTGATGCCAAGAAAACACCGTAAGGAACTAAGTCACAGCTTTTCTATTTTGAATTCCCACTGAAAGATAGAGATGGTTCTTTCTTCTGTAGGTCTCTCTGAGAAATCTATTACATGGCTTTAGCAAGTGACACCAGTGTGACAATAATTTAGAGGTTTCATGCTCCTGGCAGAATTTTTTCCTTTTAATCATTACTCATAAAAAGGAAGAGGGTTTGGAAAACCCAAGTCCCTGCAATTTCAAGATAGCAAACCAGGGGATGAACCCTTTTTTTTGTGCTTACTTCGGGAGAACAGAGTATCGTGCTTTGACAGCTGCTATGTAAATAAATGGGCGTAATTTTATTCCTTTAAAACTAACTTCAAACACCCAACTAAAGGAGGAAGAAAAGATGACAAGGAGGAAAACAGACAGTAGAGTGACAACAAGAGCCACAAAAAGTCAACTGACAAAGCAGAACTTTTAAAACAATTAATAGGCCTTTTTAGGATATTAGACACTAGAAGCTATCAGCTTTAGTAGATCATAGGAGGTCCAGAACAAAAATACATTGTGGTGTCCTACCCAGAATCACAGAGCCAGCCTGTGATTTTAGACTATTTTAAGATACTCAGAGTATGCCTCACTTTCTCTAAAGGTCTAGATACAGACCCAACAAACATGAAATACAAGTGCAGAACTGGGACCTGCACCTATAAGTAAGATTTCTGCTAGTCTGTCAAAACCTGGATGCAAACGTCCCATGCTCTGCCTTTATGAAGTCTTGGAACTTGGGTGCATCACTCATTGGGAACTGATAGAACCCACGCTGGGCATACTCATAACACCTTTACAACATATAGACAGTTCTTTATGGAATCGCACTATTCTTTAATTTTCCTTTTCTCATATATCACTTCCATTATACAAAAAAACAGCCTCACACAGCCTCTCGCTGGTGACTTGGTTTAACATTAATACTTTTCAATTATAATCACACTTTAGAATCCAAAGGAGGTTTGTTTAATTTTATTTTTTTTCAATTACCTTTGAATGCACACCTACCTCATCCCAACATGACCTCACACACACCCACAGCTTGAGTTTCTGCTCAGCTGCTTGCAGGCTTGTACAGAGCCTTCACTGTGCTTCACCAAACAACACATTTCTCATAATTACTCTTGGCTGCACGGACCACTTACAGCACGGTGACAGGGAGGGTGCACACCAATGCCAAGTACAAGCTCTCATGCTCTTTCCTCATTACAGAAGGTATTTCTGGTGGCAGAATACCTTCTGCGTATTAGAGCTGTTGGTTGTATGAAGAGAAGTTCTTTTGTGTGTGGTACAGTGGGCAACTGTATGGCAAAAAGGAGGATGTGTGATGGCTGCTAAAAAGCTGAGTCACAGTGGGTGCTCTGATGATTTTAAATAAAAGAGGTTTTAATAAGACTCCACATCTTACCCCTTACTCTTCAAGAAAGATACTAAACTATGAGAAGAATCTTTAAAAAATTTGCCAAATGTATAAAATTCATAATGAGGTTTAAAGAATCTTTTTATTCTCCTTATCTAAGTTTCACCAGTCAAGTGAGCCACTCAGTTTTCATCTGAGAGGTTTTCATCTTTAAGGACTCAGAAGAATGGCCTACAAACATGACCAGACTGGCACGCTGAAAGGCTAGGAAACTGAGGGGTAAGGAAGAAGTACTCTAAATTACTATCACTAAGCCTTTTAATTTGTATGTCAGCATCAAGATTTATTTTACATTTGAGGCTGACAACACTAAGTAATCCAGATATGCTAAAGTGAATTCAGAATCTGCAAAAGAGGCAAGGAAGGTACTGTGAAAACACTCTGAGATCAGCTTTGTATTCCTTACTGTTGTCCAAGCTGTGCAATCTTACACATCGTTGTTTACTAGACAACTACATAAAAACCAATATTCTTTATATACTCCTCCCATCCCCCCCTTTAAATTAAAATTGAGTTGTTATTTTAACCCTACTCAAGTATGTAATATAGTGATGATTGTAAATCTTTATGATCACAAAATCCCTTGTATTTATCTCTCAGTTTACTAGCTTTAACAAACATAATCCTAAAAACAATAGAGAGGAAAATCTTACTGGCCTTCAAATGATGGAGAGGGAGCAGGGAATGACTACGTAAGTAAAGCTACAGCTTCAGGGCTCAAGACTTTCCTGTTGGGAGGCTTTCTGAATGCTGCTAATAAGGTCCTGCCAGTGGAACCAGAATATCTTCATAAAAAAAGGCCTTCCATGTGGGAAAACATAATTTTCCAGAAAATTTTTTAATAAAAAGCTAATAGATGTGGGACCTAAATCTAACAATAGACATAAGTATGTCTAAATACATAGGAAAACATGACTATTATTAAGGTGGCAAGTCCATCCTGCCTACCCCCACCTCCAGATCTGTAGTCACGCACATGAGCATGTTCAAAGCTTATGTGAAGATACCAGACCCAGCTCTCCACTATTAGTGACCATATGGCAATAGCCAGTTAAACACACAAAAATAATTATTTCTTTTTCTGCTCAGTATTCCATGCTGTGACAGCCAGAAGAAAATACACGGATATTTATGTCTGCAAAGCAAAGTAAAGTATACCTGCCTTGTCTATCAGCCTTGGCCTTAGCAAAGATGCAGTCACCACCCTGTATCACAACTGACTCTGAACATTTTGGGAATCTGTATTAAACCAACATTTTAGCACTAACTCTCTTACATGAATTCCAGAGGGTCTATGCACAGGCATGGCAATTCCTTTTGACTGTATCCACTCATAAATACAATGGGCCAGAGCTCAGTTCCAGCCCTGATGCTCAGCTTGTATTCAAAGCATCTCCCACTCCATTACAGCACTGGCTTGGGGATAGCTACGGAGACAGGTCCTCGCTCAGCTGCCCCCAGTCCCTGCCTGGCATTGCTGGGGAGAGAAGGCCTGCATGCTGTCTGTCAGTATGGACAACTCACAGGACATGACCTTGGCCCATGCCCTGACCCTGCTTGTTTTTCTGATAGCCTTTGAACCCCTGTAATTCACTCTATCCAGCAACATGGGCAGGAACTAAGCAAATCTAAGAGCTTCCTATGGCTTTGGCTGACTCTCAGGACGGTTCATCACACTCTAGTGGAGAAAAAGCCCGTGTGAGTGAGTAGGTGTGAGACTTCAAGCTCATGAGAAGTTCCTGAAAACAGAAACTGCAACAGGCACTGTCTTTTCAAGCATCATTGCTGGCAGATGGCTGGAGTCCTTCCGTGAGTGCTCTTTGCTCTCTCTGGAGCTGCCTAGTTTGGGGAAGAGCTGCCTCCACTTGGCTAGCAATACTTACACAACATTTTCATATGCTCACTGGACCCCCACAAGAAATCTGATCAACTACCTTCAGGAACTATCCAAAAACTTTGGAAGCTTCCAGCTGGCTCACTTGTTTGCCCATCCTGGGTACTCAAATATCTTATATAACATCCCCTTACTAAAAACCACAGAATTTTTATGGGTTTTGTACTGCCTAATATTTAAGCATTTATACAATAAGTCAGTGCCTTCAGTGACATCATTCTCCTCTTGAGCTGATATATGAAGATGTGTCTGATGAAAGACTGAAAAGAGATCTTTATGTTTTTCTCTTCTGCATGTGTCTCCCAAACAGGCTTGGCCTGGGTAGGAATGATGTAAGGCCTCTTTTGAAAACATTCTTAAAGGGTCAAAAATTAGGAAAATATCCCTTGAACACATCAAGAGGACAGTTTATCACATGAAAATTCTCACCACCTATTTGGAGTTTAACTGCATCCACAACATGTCTCTTAATGCCAGCACTGGCACATGAAACTGAAGGTGAGCTTACTGGTCACTTACATTTCATTAGTACAATGAAGTTTTTATTGGTTTCTTATTAGTGAAAAGAAAAAGTGCCATCCTGGTTAGTAAAAATTGCTATGCTTCCCCTAACTGTGGTGTTGACATAACCCAGATGCCCAAATTTATCACATCACCAACAAATTCCCTTCTGGGAGGAACCTACCCCACCTTCTCTCATTAGTTTTGTCCCAGTTTTGTCTTTTTATTAGCTAGTCATCACAGCCATCATTACCCTTGCACGTGTCTAGCTAAAAGAACTTTGGCCAAAAAGGCAATCATTTAATGTGTCTAGTAGGTACTCGTTACCCACTCCGGATGTCCACTGTCAACGTGGAGACAGGACTGCTTCCAGGATGGGGGTGTTGGTCACCTAGCCAAGATGCCAGGAGGGAAGGGATATACTCCTTAGGGATACACACCTTAGCAGGTGTCATGAAAGCCAACCTCCCAGCCAAGGAGCCAAGGCCAGCCAGTCCTTGCCCTGCAACCCCCAGGGACAAGGCAGGCTACAGTGCTGCACAGTGGACTGGTGTAGAGCTGAGCACTATGGCCAAGGGACAGAAATCCTTTCAGCAATCTCACTCAAAAGTAGGAACCACTGGAAAGCCAACTTCAGTGTACACCTGTTAGTCAGAGAGGCAGAAGCTGGCATAATGAGACATGACTGTGTAGCTTTTCATAAAGGGAACTTTTAACAGCAAAATCTCTAGACCTGAATCTGTCAGAGGCACAGTACTACTACAGCTTCCTTATCTTCAACAGGGTTTGCTTATGTTCAGCACATTAAAATGAGACCACCTCTTAGTGAACAGGTCTGATGGCAAATACTTTATCACTAAATACATCCATTTAAAATCAGACAGTTCTGAAGGTTGACAGTCTAGGCTTAAACACCCTCCTGAGCTAATCATGCTGCTCCTAGGGCAAAAACTATGAAAGAAATATGACACTTAAGCACAAAATTGACATATTTTGCAGAGGAATAAGATGGAGTTATTGAGCAGAATGTTTTTTTTAAACATTTCTCTGAACTTAATTCTGATCTCAAAATATATAATTTGTTGGGTTTACATGACATTTCCATTGCTGATAAACTATGTTCAAATATATCAGGCAGAGGATGGCCTACTTCTTTAAAGTTCTAATGGTCAATTTTAATGGATGGCTAGTAACAAAATTTGCAATCCTGTGTTACAGGAAAAGAGCCTAGACAGAATTATATGAGAAAAAAAGAATTATAGATAAAGCATTTTCCACAATATATATAAAGCATTTTCCACAACAATTTCTGTTTTAAATTCATGCCTTCAAAGCCAAGTGCATGCCACTGAAGCAAAGGATTTAACAGTTGTGGGTTTCTGTTGTTGTTTTTAAGAGTTAGGGATACTGGGATTGCTCTGTAGTCTATAGAAAAGTTAGTGTAGTTGGAAAAGTGAGTGAACAAACATCTTTACTGCCACAGCGAACAAAACCTGATACTGATTTTTCTTATCCATACTGTAGATGTCACAAAAAGCTACATAGATGTAAATCCACTAGAAATAATAATTGCTCTGAATTATTGCTGGTCAAATATAGCAGAATTTGACCCGACACAAAGGCAGAAGAACAATTCTGCAATTGCATTTATGAAAGAAAATAGTAACATAATATTCCTTACTTAAGAATCCTATGGGAATATTTAAACACTGACATAAACTAGTTTTCCTATGAAAAAATCACTGCTGAATTTTCAGGGCCACAAACATTCTGAGAGTAGGCTTTCAGATAGTATGATGTAGTA
>WEKY01015150.1:108063-187441 GCA_013390045.1 Picathartes gymnocephalus
AAACATTTAAATCTAAGATAAATACATTTTTATGTGCAAAGAATTTATGGTTCACAGACATGCTGATAATGACTGAGTCGTGCAGGACAGATCCACTCCAGCAGTGAATTTTAAGGATGCAACCCCTGCTCGTATCAAATTAAGGTAACTATGCTGCTAACCCACAATCACAACATGAAAAGCCAAATGTATCTTGAAATAGAGTCTCATATAGGTGGAAACAGAGTAGCAAAGTTCAGTCAGTAACTTGGGGGCTAGACTGATCCTATCATTACCGTAATTTTGTTCATGAAACCTTAACGATTTAAAAAGCAGTATCAACTCACAAAATACATGGCAGCCTTAGAAGTTAAGAAAAAGGGCATAAATCAAATTTGAGCCAAAGGAAAATAAGTATCATGAGAAGTAGTGCTTTATGTTGTTTCAGTTTTTGTTTTCAGACAGCTTTATTTATACACAGGATGAAAAAACACTGCAGAAAGTTTTAACACAAGCAGGTTTTTAAGGTGATGTCTATCTACTACAAAAGTAATTTACATTTCCATTATCAGTCTTAAATCTTTCCTGAGATTCTGAAGGCCAAAGTAAGTTTCTAATCTCAGCCACTGTCTACAAGACCCATTCAAAAAGAAAACCTCAAAGCTCCGGCTCCTTAAATCAACTCCATTTGGTGAGAGGCTGGGTTTCCTGCTTGTTTGCTTTTGGCCTTCCTGCATATTGGTTCAGGACTTGAGCTCAGCTGCAGAGATAATGCAAAATCAGAACGATTCTTTTCCTCTGACTTCCAAGGAAATCCCTGCTTTAGATTAGAAAATAACTAATGATTGTGTGTCCCTGTATGCTTTGGAGTAGGGCCCCTTATTTTATCTACATGGCAGCTACCTGTCAACGTGTGGTGCTTGGAGTAGCGCACTGGGAGTTCATACACACCAAGACTATCTAAACAGACCATTAAGTGCTAGTAAAGTAACACATGTGAACGACAGGTCAATAAATTTTAAACAACTTATGTTCACTGCAAAGACCTGGCTGTTTTAGAACAAGCTGTGTTTACATAAAATCAATTTTTACAAGCATCTAAATAATTAGGGAATATACTGCAATAATAATTACATTCTAAGTTCAATATAATAGTTCCAAACAAATTCAACATATCGGTTGTTTACACAATTCCTCCCCCTTCCCTTCCCAGGTCTGGCTTCTTAAAAAACTCCTCCTCCTCCTTACAGAAGATGTTCAAATTCCAACTTCTGTCCAAATGAGAAAGAGCTGTTACTTTTTATATTAATATGCCCTGATGCTCATCCCACTGCATATGTATGTGCAAAATGACTGAGATCAATAAATCATAATTCTAACCTATGTTGTTATTTTACCCCTTCTAACAATATTTGCCAGTATTTGTTTAAAATCAGATTATTTACTCAGAGCAATCTACATGTTTAAAGAAAATTAGAATTATCCAAATTCAATTTTGGATCAAAAATTCAAAAGCTTTGGATTAAGTGATGGTTGAGATCTCAACTTCCTGTTCTTTATACAGTATCAGTCTATTAATTTAAAAGCTGCATATGCATACTCAAATAAACATACACACATGCCACATGTGCTCAAACCCAATTGCAAGTAGATGGCAAATAAAAGCATCCAAATTTCACAATAAAGACTAAACTAAATGTTATCCATAGCTACAACGGCAAAGACACTGGCAAACTGATTTACAGGGCTGAATTTCCACTTCATTTTTGTTGCTTTTCAGCTACAGGCAAAAGAATTTAGCATGTTGTGAGCGCTATAAATTCACATTTGCCACAAGAACCCATGATGCCATCTGTTCCCTGGAGCGTTTACATAAAGTATGCCAATGCAAACCATCTGCAAACTGTTCTTGCATGTGAATTCTTGTGATAATGCAATGTGGTACATTTGCAATTTCAAGCAAAGACCACTTGAGCTTCTTTGTAATTGCCATGCTTAACTCAGATGTTCTATAGAAACCTCTTTAGAGCAGGATTGTGGGGTATTTGGTCGGTGGTTTTGCTGAAGCCCTTGATGTTAACTCTCAATCATTGTTTTCAGGTTTCATTACTGCAAGATAATGGTGCACCTTAAGGTGAGGGTGAAAGGAGGGAACACAGAGAAGTGGGACATCCTCCATTCCATTGAGCTAAGGACTTTTAAATAAAAACTCTCAGCCTTTTGGAAACAAGAGAGCAAGACCTTTGCTACTTATATTAAGCACTGGATTGTACGAACTGTGCGTTTGAAAAGCACTGCAGTCCTTTCTGTCCACTGGAGAATTATATCTCAGTTTCTCCTTTTCACAATTCACATTTTTTTTCTTCTTGCTATTTAAAAAATTGAACAAAACAAAATGCTTATGAATGACATGCTGATATGCACTGATATTGTGAGCAGCAGTGGAAATTTTCTGCAATAGTAATGGTGGAAAAGGTGTATACACACACACACACACACACACACACACTACACTCCCCCCAACAGCAGAAATCCCAGCAGTTGGGGCCCTGGTTATCTCTTTGCTAAACAGATGAATTACTGAACCTCTAAATCATTTCCTAGGTTTCTCCAGTTGGTATCTAAATTTTAAATAACCATTCCTCTCCCCAAATAGTGAATTCAAATGTAGAATTCCCTATCTTGGATCAAACTAGCTACTGTGAGTAATCTTTGTGCATGTGTGTTCTGCTTCCTTTTCTGATTTGCCATAAAAAGGAGTGGCCAGTATCAACCCTTAGTCACATTTCTTTACGTAGCACTATTTCACACTTCTGCTGCTACCATATATAATATAACTTCGCTCTTCCCTACTACTCAAACACGCCTTTAGTAAAAGCCACTCAGGAAAACAAAGATCTGGCAGAGCACTTGGGTGACACCCCTCAATTAGCCAGCCTGATACATAGGACACACCTGGGCTGCCGGCACTCTCCAGCTATGAGCCCAGATGACTCCAGTGCATTAGCTGATGGCTGGAGAGTGTATTATAGACTGAGTGTAGAAACGATTAGCAATACTTAAAAGATTCAATCAGCTTGTAATTTGGCTCAGTTTGCACTTGTGCTCTTTGAAAATGACAGTCCGAATCTTCCCCACTCTGTGAGTATTACTACTGGGAAGTTTCTCTTGACAGCTATCGCCATACACCAGCCTTGAACTAAATCCTAGTAAAACTAGTTCTGAGATTTTAATTTCTATCACTCATTCACTCCAGACAACGCTAAACATTGTGAAGGGTGACATATATGATATAACTAACTATGACAGAGAGTTTTCATTTGTTTACGTGCAGAGACTTTATTTTCCATTATCTTGTTTTTAGTAAAGAAAGAAGCAAGCAAGCGCTGACAAACATGGTGTACATCACAACCCTCCCAACATTTCTACAGCCAGCAAATGCCAATTTTTACTGCCAAATCTGCCTTTTTTCAGCAAACCTGCTTCCTAGCTCCCTCCTGAGCCTCTGGGATTAGTACTCACCCCAGGTTGTTTTCCAGAGTGGGTTATGTCATGCTTTGTTAAGAGTGTTCAGCACACTCAAAATTTATACAAAAGAAAAAAAGAGATGATCAAAGTAGCAGGAATACCTGAGCTTCTTTGCCTGTGGTAGCTCACTTTCACTGAGTAAGCCCCAACAGCATCTGTCACTAAAGCAATGGATTGTTTTGCTCAGACATCTGTGGGTCACATTATTTCACAAGGCTGCAGCAAGAGGGGAAAGTAAAACTGAGGCAGGTTATTAATCACTTACCGTTTCCTGTATGACATAGAGGAAATAATCAAGCAGTATAGTGGGTTATAAAGGGAGATTCCTGAGAAACAAAAATACGCACTTCATTTAAGGCATTGCAGGAGGCCGTGTGATAGAGGCGGATTCAGTCTGTGGAAATTTGGCTTTATTTTATTTATGAGATTAAGTAACTGACAATAGTTGCCACATCTAAATGAGGGTATGATGGCATTCACCCAGCAACTGAGAAGAGCAGCGCTTCAGATTTACAAGTCTTCTCCATTCATATCCAAAAAAGCACAGGGTTTGCAGGGTGGAACAAGCCCAAACCACTCAGTGATATTACACGACCAGATCCGGAGGGAACTTGCCCCATATAAATTAATGCCAGCCTTAACAAGAGTAACTTTGATTCATCTATATATGCAGCTGTGTCCTCACTAGGGAGTTTTCTGGCTACATAGGATTTTATACATCTGTCAGCTTTAAATCAGAGATCCAAATATAGACTGCAGCATGCCAGAACACTCTATCAATTTGTCCTTTTCCCTTGGGCCTATAAAGCACTAAATGGGCAGAGACTCATCAGTAAGGGATCAAGTCCTGATCCTACCTGCACCTCACAGTCCTGTTAACCTCAGCAGTGCAAAATGGGAGTCAAAGAAAACGAAGCTGCACCCAGTTTTTAAAGTACCTCCCCCATCCCCCTGCCCCAAATTTTCAGTGTATAGCAGATTGAGGTTTTTTTTCCATTTTTCCTCCTGCCATGCAAACGTGCGGGTAGTTTCCTGCCAGCTAGCAGTGTGAAAAGTCAAAGGGTACACAGCACCAGCAATGATGAACACTGAACCAAATTAGACCATTTTCTGAATCATTTCTGTGATGAATAAGGGAGATAAAACTTCCTTTGAAGAATTTGCTAAAGCTACGCTGAAGTAATCACCCAAAACACAGCAGAAGTGGCTCACACAGAAGGAAGGATATGGGGGCAGTGTTCTGTAGTTTTGTGTGGATTTTAGCTACATTAGGAGAACAAGGCTTAGAACTGCTACCTTTGGTAATTTATACAAGGCATTTCTAATATTGACCTATTCTTCTGTTACGTTTGCAGGACAACAAAGGCTCGTCCCTGCTTCTGTTCTTCCCATGAATTTCCAAAGGAAAAAGTATTCAAAATCAGGACTGGCCATGCTGGCAGATGAAGATGCTGGTATAGCAGCTTGGCACTTCAATACCAAGGGAGTTAAAAATAAAATTAAAAATTAGACAGTTTAAGCAGTATCAACTGCAGGTAACAGTGATATTCACAGTAAAAATAGCCTCACATTTCACTAATATTATTATTAGTAGTATTGATGGACCAAACTTTAAGTAAATGTAAAAACCTCCAACATGGAACACTGCAATGTACAAAAAGCAACACCCAGACCAATTTTTTTCTTCTTTTTTTTTGTATTACTGAGCTTTATATTTCAGTCTTTAGAAATAGCTCAGTCATTAAAGACTGTGACCCCCATGAGGGCACTAATTGAGGAATGGATAGAGTTTCCCAGAGACTAACAGCCCAGGGTAGTGAGGCTGTGCTGCCCTGCTACAGCGCTGCTGCAAGGAACACACACACGACAGGACCTTTGGTCCGTAACTGTGATGGATACCAAGTTGCTACAGCAAATATTGCCCTGGATGACGGCCAAGGATTAATCTTTTGTCAATTAGGAACTTGTTTCATTTTGCAGCATAAGCGAGGGTATGCCTTTGCTTAACCTAATCTCAGTTTGAGAGATGTCAAGCATATTCTTCAATACAAAATTAAAAGAGAGGCTGTTTTATCTTCAAAAGAAGTGACTGGAACATAGAAAATCACTCTTAAATCTATCACTGTATATAGGATTAGATGAAGACTGACTGTGTTTCACTGATACATACAGCTTTCAATACCCTCTCTAAAATCACAGCTCTAAAAAAATCAAATGACAGAATCTGGTAGAAATTGTATTACTTTGTAGTGATCAGATTCTGTCCTTAGATGTACACACATGGGGCTTCAATTTGACAGCAAGCCTGCATAACCAGAAAGCCTTCATTTGAGCACAGAATCTGACCCACAGATGCAGGAAAACATCTATGTTTGATGTAGCAGATTTCTGTCCTTTTAGAAGAGTAGCATCTGGACCTGAAAGTATTTTAACACACTGAGACTGATGCATTTGACATATTGTAGTCTTGCTGAGTTCCTTCCTTTATTTGGAGATGATGAACTTGATAGCAGTCTGCATTACCAAGTGATTAATCAGTCACTTCTGTAAAGGTTATCTGTTAAAAATACATCTGATTAATTTGGCCCAATGACAGAAGAGGAGCTATAGATCCCTTATGGCTGACCCAGAGGCCATCACTGTATAACAATGGACAGGTTTCATTTATAACATGGTGAACACACCTGGAAATCTGCTTGTAATTAGAAAGTGATAATGAATTCATCCATCAAAAGGAAGATGGTTTGTCAGCAGTTCTGGATGCAAACCCTGATATTTACTGTAAATCCCTCTGGCTTTTCCTGGGGAGTATAATAGTAAATATGAGTCTTCAGCACCTCAAACAAAGGTCTTTCCAGGTTCTGGTTTTAAGAAAGAGATTTTTCTTTTTTGGTCGATTCATGTTCTTGCTCTAACACTGAGTAAAAGTGGCAAGTGATGAGTTACAGACATCAATCTTTTTCTTCAAACATTATTGTGTCTGTTTCAGCAGAGGAGAAAGATACTTAGAGACTGATGATCTGAAAGACAAATGAGACCTGTACAAACAGAAAATGCTTGAATGAAGCAGAGGTACGACTGCCTGCAGGTAACAGAGGATAATTCAAGAGAGTTGTGTACCTAGTGTAAGTTCTTGACAAAGGGTACAGGTCATTCAATACCTATAAAGATTACTGGGGTGATACTAAGGCTGTTTCACAAATAATCTAATTAACATGAGCTTCTGAAGAAGGCTCAGACTGAAAAAGGACTTTGAGATTATGAGCCTTGGAAACTGGAAAAATAGAATTACCATCAGAGAAAATTATCAGGAAGGATGAAAGGGAATGGAAGGCCCTTGAAAGAGTCCTGACAACAGCAGCTAGTCTTGTTGCTTTTTATCGGCATTCAGGTGGAAATATCTGCAGCTACCAGAACTCCAGTTCCAAACAGCAACTGTAACAGGAACGGAGCCATTACTCAAGGTACCTGGACACCTCCATCACCCTGGGCAACTGATAATCAAATGTAAGTAACGTCCCTGAAGGAAAGCCACAGTAAAAGAGGTCAATACATTTCTGAATATTGATTCCTTCCAGAAACCAGAGTAATCCAGATAGGACCAAAAGAAAACGGGACATCAGTCTTTAGTGTAAAATCAGTTACAATCGAATTAAGCACCTACCAGAAAGCCAACAAAAACACTCACATGCAGCAACAAAAGAGAAAACAAAACTATATAGTAATGGTCCTCTAAAATCTAACACCAGAAGATGAAGAGACCTGGCCTGTTTCATAGCCACAAACAGATGATTAAAACATAAAACACACATGTCAGAATAAAACTGTTAAATAAATCATTTTACAAGGAGGAATTCTAAGGTTTATTTCCACTATTTTCTTGGCAACTAGCTAATTACCTGCTTATATCTTCTTAAGATGAGGAGGAAGCTGCAAAGAGGCCATTAATAAATCAGATGTTCCCCAGCAGCCCCAAGCCTTTAAACACAGTGGACAGCAGTTTTTACTACGGGAGAGTATAGCCAAGCTCATAACAACATTACTCAAAAAGTCCAAACAGCCCTTCAGCCGCCAGTCTTCTCAAGTGTTTGTGGGGAAAAAGTCCATTAAGAAAACTCTAGAATATACACACATGGAAGAAAGCGAAGAAATGAAGCACAGCGGAGCACAAAGACTAACGTCAGGCAACCACAGCAAGGATTCTGCAGCAGAGACACGGCGCCAGAGCAGCAGGACTATCCAGAATAGTTCATGATTGCAGAGAGAAAGAAACCATTCCCTATGGCCCCATGGATACCACTGACCATTCCTAGGGGCATGATCATGGCTTTGCCATGAGCACTGAATACCTGCAGGGCACAGCCAGGCTGGGATGGTTGGAGTCAGCTGTGTGAGATCTCCCCAGGAACCCTTCCGTGGCTGGACATGGCAACGTGGAGAAAGACCAGCATAGCAAGGAGAGGAAATTACCAAGAACAGTCTTCAAACAATACTCTAAAATGTGAAGACTCATGACTTCACTGGACAAAATCACCTGGTCAAAGCAAAAGATCTGAAGTAGAAATTTAGTTTTCAATCATAATATCTAATTCAAATTAAAATAACATGAAGCCAAAAAAATCCAAACACAACCACATCACTTCCCCCAATGTAATGGGAATGAGCATCAACCTGCATTAGCATCAAATCCAGTAAGAATGTAGACTGTCACTGAATCAGCCATAGGAAAATGAACCAATTCAGAAAATTTGATTAATTTTAATGTAGTTGATAAATGCTCAGGAGAGTATTTGCAGAAAAGCATGCCCAGAGAGGAGAAAGTGGCAGAAGAAACACACTGTTTCCTCCAGCCAAGGCAGAGGACAATCATCACCACGCCCTTCGCAGCACTCCAGAGAAATTGTCCAGAACAGCTGCAGCTGGAAGAACAGACAAGTGCCCTAACAGCCATGTCATGACAGGACTCATATGCTCTCAGCCCTTGGGATAATCACCAGCAAGGTTTCAGAACAGGGTTTATTTATAGGACACAACCATTCAGACCATAAGCTCTCACACAGTTGCAGTCACAGCAGGACCAGGCAGAACTAGAGCATTCCAAGACACTGCTTGTCCTCTGTAATTCCAATTGTTACTATGGAAATAGAATGCATTTTTCTGGCACTTGCCAAACGCAACCAAGAGCTGCTGCAAAGGCAGCTGTGCAGCTATAGTGACCTAAGGTGGACAGACCCAAACACCTGTGCCAGTGGAGCTGTCACTGGGAGGCAAGAGGCCCTGGAAACATAAGGCAGTGCAGTAGGAAAGATCAGGCAACAGAAAGGCTTGAATGGGTGAAGGATCAGAGTGAAGAAGCATAAGGAGGAGGGGGGAGGGCAGTGGAAAGCGTGATAGAAGAGATGGAAGAGAAGGATGATGCAGGAAGAGGCACATCAGCACGTGTCACTGAAAAAGATCCAGAATTCAAGGACTGCTACAGCAAATGTTACCCAACCAGTAACACCAGCCCCTCCCAGCACACCATCCAGCAACCTGCAGAAAGCAGCCTTCATCTTAGCATTTTGGTGCCAAGAAGTTGAGTGCAACACAGTTGTTTGGCAAGCACTGAGCCTTCAAATTCTACATGATTTAATGTGTTTCCCCTAATAAAACACATTTATTAATGCACTGCTATTTTTAAATGTGATTTTTAGAAACTGTGTCATCCAAGAGGTACACTGCAGGGTAGAAGAATGGAGAGGCAGAGAGGGGGAATAGATGCCTTCTGAGTCTTGCTCACTGAGACAAAGCTATTGGGAAAGCAGCACTAGGAGAGCAGCAGATATGGAGCAGACACCAAAATTGTGAGTGGTGATATTAGTGAGGACGTTGGTTTTGCAGGCGCGTTCAACAGGGCCACATGGTTCTATTAGATACCAAGAAGTTCTGAAACACAGCAGGATCAAGCATGAGTTATGTGCCAGGTGAAGGCAAAACCCAACATTAAAATTCCTGCAAAGCTGGGCATGGTCACTGTTAATGTTTGTGAAGTGCCACAGAAGCTCTACATTTTTCAGACACCTAATGATATTGAGGCACAGAAAGAAAGCTAAACAAAGAGCTTCATTCACTCCAGCTCCATTAAAAATACAGCGAACAAAATCAGTTCCAGACGTGGGAAAGAACCAACAATTGCTAGCAAAAACAGTAATACCAGCAGCAGTGTTCCAAGAGAAAGAAAAAAACCATGATGGAATAAAAAAACTAATCACATGAATCACAGAAGATGCTTTCAACAATCTGAGCACAATTTAAAAATAATTACTAAAAGAAATCAAAACTAGCTTACTGAATTCAAAATGTACATGTCTGAAAGATTAACACTGCTTCAAAGACATTCTTGTATAAATGGTCAGTAATAACAGCCTATATAACAAGTACATGGTAATTAAGAAATAAAGATAGCAATAACTTAATGAGGACATCATATTTTCCCCTAAGGAATGACATTAGCACTGATACATCCATCTGCTCTCTTCATACCTAGAGTCTTGTCCTGATGGCACAGTCCTCACACACTTCAGCCCATACTATTTAGTGAGAAACATTGGTCAATGCAGTAAATGTCCTTACACTTTTATGTTGACTTACAAATAATAAAAGAGTAGCTCACTGACATCTGATCTAGTAAAAAGACGTTTGTACCTAGCCATACTATTTATTTCATCCTTGTCTGGCAAAGCTAACTAAGAATCTCTTCTCTACTGTTAAGTCATCTTACTGCCCTGTCAAACTGCTCACTCCCCACTCTCCCCCACACTTGGGAAAGGTCTTGCTCATAGCCAGAAAAAGCAGTAATAATCCATCATCATATACACAGAGCAGCTCCTCAATTCCCAGTTTTCTTTTATTTTACCTTCTCAACAACCACTCACTTTTCCTTCTTAGAGAAACCTGTCTCTCATTCCTCTTGCTGAAATGGCACCCTAAACTTCAAACACAACTGCCTATACAGACAATGTTTTGTTATTTTTCTGGCATCTCCTGAAGCGATCAGGGCTTTTGAGGGCACAGCACTTCCCAAGTCAGCCTCTTGAACAGATTTACTGGATCAAGTATGCCCAATATTTGTTCCTGTCAAATGTATCATACAAATACTGCTCTGACAGTGTTTTTACGAGTAGCACAGGAACATATTTGGAAACAAACAAATCTTATCCTTGGGACCAGAGACAAGGATATTAAGGAAAGAACATTTTGCTCTATGTGAGTGTATGTTTTCCTACTTACTGCCCAGTAGGGAGGAAGGTGAATTGCTACTTACTTTCACAGACTGCGGTAAGATTTCTGATTCATCCTGCCAGGCTCAGACAGTATTATCACCTGCATCAATTAAGGTACCTTAGCAAGGGGTTTTGCAAAAAAATTACAGTAATGGCTTTATCAAAGCATGAAAACATAAATGTGCCCTCATTTAGGAGGAGGAAACAAATGATTAGAGTATGAATGCATTGTTTAGGGTAATTTGCAAAACAAGAGGATATGTGCTGTAGGCACTTTTGTTGGTAGGTAAAAAATAGTCACAAGAGAACAAAAAAAGCCCCACTGGCGTCCCTCTTGGCCACAGTTCTCCTTCTTGATTCTTATTTGGCATTTAACTGATACTTTTTTTTCCAACAAAAATCTGGACACAATTTCTATGAATCTTAAGGGTTTGTATAAGGTTCCTTATAGCAGCTGTGACCTCAGTCTGGGTTCTCCCAGCCTGCCCTCCAAATCACTTTAAACCAGCTCCACAAAGACTGTCGACAAAGCCTCTCAAATAAGCCCAACTGCAACAAGGATTTTCATTATAAGAACAGTCCTTTCCCTAGGTATCTCTCTCTGCTATGGTGCAGTTCTGCCCATGACCCTCCCAGCTTAAGACCAGAGTCAGGACAATATAACCTGCATAAATGCACCTGGTCAGTCTGCCTTTTCCTGCTGGTAGAGAAATAATAAGTTACACACTTAAAGAATGGGTTTTTGAAGTTTTTCACCTGTTTCTACTTTTCCAGATGTCCTAGGCCAACCAGGCCCTGAGACTTCTACCCCTGGCCTTTATTCTTCATTACTGGAGACCTTACGGCAACAATGCTGTCATCTCCAACTGCAAAGCAAAGGGAGCAAAATCTGCCTATGAATTTCTAGCTGAGGATACTGCTCAACAAGGTCTATGTCCCCAGAAAGCAAAGTGATAGGCACTGTGTCACAGGCTATTTTCAGGGAATAGTACAGAAAGTGGTTTCCCTTTGCTTTGCAGGAAAGCAGTTCCATGCCCTGTTGGGGAGACCCCATGCACTAGATGAACCTCTTCAGAATCAATAAACACTAGAAGCACCAGCTTCACTACAAACTGAGTCTGACCACCAAAGTCTTCACTGAAACAAATTTCTGACAAGGGCTCAAGTAAAAGGATAGTTATAATATAAATGGACAGACTGACCTTGGTGATTGTCCACTCATTTGGTTTGATGTCAAAGTAAACCTCATCCCACAGGAGAAAGTAAGGAATTCTGCAAAAGCTCCTCCCTACAGAATCAAGGTCTCATGGAGATCACATGGCAGAGCATCACAGTTTGGGTTGGAAGGGACTGCAAAGATCATCCAGTTCCAAGCCTCCTTGGGGCTTGGGAACCTTCCACTAGACCAGAGCACCATCAAGCCTAGTCTTGAAGGAGAATTGTAAAATTGTTTTAAATCATTTACTGGTGGTTCTCATGGTGAAAATAATTCTTAGTTCAAAGAGAATCAAAAGAAATCTTTAGCATCATACCCTCTGTACAAAGGATTTGCATACCTCTTGATTTTTTCCACTTTCAGTTGTCCAAGTGAAGAACTGGGTGGATAGGGGAAGTGTCTATGGTAGACACTTGTTTTCTGCAGCATGTGAATACCTTTGCCTCTGGAAGTAGGACCACAGTGACATCCACTGTGGGTGGCTCCTGTGTCGCTCAGTTAACCCGACAAAGCTTGGCACTAAAAATTAAACTCTGTGGAAGTTCAAGGGTTTCTCAGTTGCATCATTAACAGATCTCAGAGGCAATGGCTGTCAGGAGACAACAGGGAAAAGGCGATATTTGAAGAACATAAATGAAAGCAGACAACTTCTAGCAGTAGGTTTAAAGTATAATGTACTTTCAGCAGTGAGGCTGGACTACTATTGGGAAGCACCTGGTTCTGTCCAAGTCTCTTCTCTCAAGACCAGCACCAATGCCAACAGTCGCTGGAAGTGTTTAAGCTAGAAGAATGTGCCACAGTCTATTTACAGGTCTTTGTGACTGACGCATGGAAACTATCACGCTGTTTTCCTAATATATGCCTGAGCCTCACCTTTATAGGAAGACTTATTTTGTGATAAGATTGTTTCAGGAGTCAAGTGCCTATTTCTTTCCTTTGGGCATGGAAAGACATGAAGAAATTATTCTCATTTTGGTACCCCTAATTGATAGTTCCAAAAAAATAAGTATCTAACTGGGATTTTCTGAAGCAGAAGAGACGCAGCAGGATGGGTGAGGCTTAAAACCAGAGTATTTTGTGTGCCCAGGTGCTTTTCCAGTCTGCCCGGCTGTTTGTTACTTCACAGTTATTGGCATTCAAACCAGAAGCAAGGACTGTAAATGAATCTATGGATTGTACAGTCCTTGAATATTTCAAAGGAGTTCAGCCTGAGCTACAAGCTGGCAAATTGGAAACCATTTAGACATCTTACTGTGATGGTCAGTAAGAGGAAACCGAGTTTCAGACTACTTCCTACCTTAAGTAAACAAGATACATGTGTAGCCCTGTCAGAATCAACTAGTCAAGAACAAGGTTCAGGCACATTTAAAACTCAATCTATGCTGACCCTGACTTAAAAGAGAAGCATATTGTTGGTAAGCGTATATAAAATTCATTTCTCATTTACAGAAAGGAAAAAGAAAGTCCAATTCTGATACTAGCTTGTGGGTCGTCTTAGTACTTGAGCCTTCTAGATGTAGAAAAGGATTTGCTAAGAAAGGAAAACATGCTGGGGATTTGATCTATATTCCAAGAGGTCTTTGCAGTCATATAAAATGACCCAGACTGATTACAACTTCAAAAGACACACATAGTTAATACTGATTTTATCAAATATCATAATGCTACACAGGCTAGCATTGCTTTTGAAAGTATTTGCATAACGAATAACATATCAAGCTGTGTAAACCTTTACATTTTTGCTTTCTCATCTAGATAGCTTTTAAACAAGGTCAGAAGCAAAGCTACATGTTTATTTTGCCTTTTTTTTAACTTTTAAGCAGAAATAAGATCTGCTATTTTTCAAGCATTTGTTGTCCCTCCTTCATTTTGAGCAAGGAGAAATGGTCCTGACATATTACATATGACATAATAGATTTTTGGAGGAATCTTTTGCTGATTAACCATGCAGTGAAATGAAATGCTTAATAGAAAACACTTGGCACAAGCTCCCTGATGAAAATGTCACCTTGAAAATGGCTCGTAAGTCATTTGTCACTGTAGATTTTACCCACATTGCACAATATTGGCATCCCATACTAACACACTGCAACTGTGAGTAGACAGCCTGGGGTGATAAGGAAATTACAGGTATTACCTTTCTGGTTATCCACAGATAATTAGCAGCTCCTATAGGTTTCAATGATCTAGGAAATACCATGTCAAAGGCAATCCTTGTGCAAGTACTGACTCTGACAGTGCTTTACTATCTTTGGCCAAGGTTAAATTTGGGTCACTGTACATGTGAACGTATGGAATCACGCATATCATGCCAAACAGGCTTCGTCCAGTGTTTGACCTTTACAGAGAATGTTTTTCTTGCAGTATCCAGAAATTATTTGTAAAAACTGGCATCCAAAGTGTGAATACAGTTGAGAAGTTATAAACAGAACTAGGTATTTTCATTTGCTCTGCTGCTATAAAGTTGTCTGGGCTCTGATATTTTAGACAGAACCAGCTTCAGCTGAGAAATGACATCAACATTAGTCCACACAGTGCCCCTTCTGATTGCAGGCAAAATGAAGATTCTTCAGACAGGCGACTCAATGCTCTTGTAAAGGGTAAAAGTCAAATTCTGCCCTTTTGAAGAAAAATGTTGGTAGCTGTCTGCCTGCTTTGAAAATTGCCATACACTCTCTGCAGATATGGCTGAGAACAAATACAGTTAGTGTTTTACCCCTACATGTCTTTGCTCATTATTTTTATGCCATTCAGATTACCTCAGAATTACTGTGCATTTGAGAACCTCTTTATTTCCCCTGATTTTTAGGAAATCATGTAAACACCTGGAACTCATGAAACATTTGGGTAGAAATGCCACACTCTGATTTTTTTTACCCAGTATTTGTGGCATATGCAATCAAAATCAATCCATCACAATGTTCCCTAATTCCTGAATTCTCATTCCATATGCAGTACATGCAGCCTCCACCACAAAACACTGCACTGCAAGTGCAGTGGTACCTGGCATGTTGTATCCTTTTTGTTCTGCAGAACTTCACACCTTTCTATCTGCCTATGCTCTTTGTAGCCCATCTCTAGATGTCCACCTTATGTCTGTATGATGTAGCTTCAGTTGACTCTAAAAACTCAGTGTTATTTGTCCAGACAGTGAACAGAGACACTTCTTAGCCCATGCTGACACAGCCAAATGTTCTGCAGCACTTTCTGGTGACAGAAACATGCACCAAAACTGCAATTCACTGCATAGTCTGAACAGTGCACCACATTGCATCACAGAAGGATACTTGGACAGTTACCTGTAGTAAAAACAAAGACCATATTTCTATTTGTATGAGTGGCCTGATTCCCTAACCAAAATTAGTGAGCATACTTTTTATTTTTTGAAGTGAGATTTTTATCCCTAAAAACTGAGAAAATCTAGTGCTACCACCTCTGTCAAAATGCATCTTTACTCATTCAGGCATCCCCAGTTTGAGCCAGACCATTTGGATGGTACTTTATGGTGCTTTCTTCTACCTACCGCCCTGGGAACAGTACAATACACAGGGGTGAGATACAAGGTCCATGAATGATTTAATAAGGCCTGAGTGTTTTTTTCTCTCTCCCTGAACAGTCTGTGGTACAGAAGGGAAAAAACAAAATACTTCCATCATCACAGTACTAACATTAACCTTTAGGTAATGAGTACCATAACTCAGGCCATTCAGTTCAGTTCAGAAAAATCACATGGAAACATAAAGAGAAGGATACTAATGAGCATGCCTGGATGTAGCTACATGTCCCTGGGAAACAGGGGCATGCTGTGGTGGACCAGTCACACCTTCATGAACAGCACTTGTGCCACTAGGAGAATCCTTCAGTCTTACCAGCCTTATGAGTGTATCTGTGTTGTGTGTAACCCACCAAAGGACAAACCAATCCCAAGCCACGAAGGGGCACAGTCTCTCAGAATAAATGTGGTAGCAACAGGAAATGTCCATCACTGGCACATAAACGTGGATATAACACACAGATGCCCTCACCTACGCTGCCTTATTAGTGGCAATGAGCAGAAGGCACCTCCCCCCACCATCTGTGCCTCCTCCGCCTCCTATTTGTGGAGGACAGACTAGGATATTCCTCAAAAATAGTACATGTCAATGACTTTGCTTCTTTCAGTGAACTTTAAGTCTTAAGTGAAAAAAACTAACACGTTTTCATGTGCTATAATGAAGTGAATCTTCAAAGGACTCATGGATTTGCAGGAAGATAGAGGACATGCCAGATTATAGACTCCAATCAGCATCTTTTCCAGAAAACTGTGTTATTGAAGTCCACTCATAGAACACAAGGGACCTTGATCACCTTATGTCCCTGCAGCTGATTTTGGGAGGTTGCTCTGGAACCTCCTTTCTCTGCTGGTCAACAAAGCCCCTTTTCCTCTACAAACTCCATTCATTTTCAGACCTGTGCATTCCCAGAATATCCTTGCACACACACTGTCCTCTAGGTGTAACTAATCACCTTCCTCTGTAGCAGCCTTCCCCTCTGGGGCACTACACCGTGTCACTGCCCAGCCTGCACTCTGTTAGACTAAACACACAAGGCACTTTCAGCCTCCCCTCTCCAAGGCTGCTTTGAGCTGACACTCGTTCTCCTGTTGCACAACACACTTCCAAGTCCTCTACTGCATAAAATTTCAATTGTTCCAGTTTTAATGTGTGGGAAGTGCTGAGCCCACTCCTTGGTTTTGCTTACAAAAAAAATCACTACCTCTAGACAGTGCATTTACAAAATAGGCTGTTATCAAGTTATGCATATAAAACAACCTAACCTAGTGAAAATACAGCATATAAAAAAATAGCTTCTATGGATCGTTTGATTCTATGATGAATTGTAAAGCATTTACTGCTCTGGAATAGAAGCTAATATTCACCATAAGCTATTTGATTAAGGTTTCTGATTAGGACTGTGTTTTAATGTCTAATACAGCAAAATCCAATGTTCATATTAAGTTGCCTCTGTAGATCAAAGCTGGTCTCACACAACCCGTGCAATTCATTAATTTTATTTTTGTGTATCTAAGATAGGTCATGTCACGTTTTGGACGTAAAAAACTAAAAAAAAGACAGGAGGTAGCTTACAACTCCACTTTTTCTGTCGTTGCCTTGAAATACATATTAGGTTTAATGTGGAAGAGATGATGATACCGAATATAACTCACTTTTTCTGTCAATGTAAGCAGTATATTTGTCTGGTTAAAAAGGCAGAATAGGAAGTCCTTCACTGCAGCACAGCAGTGAAATACACAGGATAACACCACATGTGATACACAAATCCCTAAAGAAAGACTTCCTGAATTCCTTTTAAAGTTTATTTAAGCTTATTTCCTTCAAAGATTTTTCTTTTTCAGAAGAAGGTCAAGACAGCTCTCCTATACTTCTCCCCGAGAAGAAAAGGAGATGGAACATCTACAAAGTGCTTGTATTGCTTAGATGAGCTCAAAAACTGGTTCTGTGGCCCAGAGCCGTTGTCACCTTTGCCATCCCTGGCAGAGGACAGCACACCATTTCTTACACAAGTTCAGAGTAGTCCCTGACTCACGTGTATTGCTGCTGTTTCTTTGTCCTGTCCTACTCTTCTCATCTCCCAGTTGTCTGCCAACCATGTCTGAAAGGAGAAAGTCCTCCTGCAGATGTTTCAAGGCACCTGAACTGGAGCTGGTGCCACTAACAAGTTTCCAGCTTCCTTCACCAAGGGAACTGAGGTCTTTCCGAGTGACCACTCATCCCCAAGACATCAGTGGCGTGTATCAGATTAATACCATCTCTGATGATGTGTCAACCCAAACAGAACCTCAGCGTTACCACATGAACCTTTTAACTGGGACAAAAGGTTATTTCCTATCAGCTGCTTTTCAGCATCTGTCTGTGTGTACCCTGTGGTACAGATGAGGCTGATTAACTCCTCTACAAAAGATGCTGTGAGATAAGGGGCTCGAGTGAGGGACCTCACAGGAGCATGCCTGTTTGTGGAAACTCCAAAGTTGTAAGTGATTTCTGCCCATGGATCAGCACACAAACCTCCTGCTGAAACCCACAGGAAGCCTAGAGAACTTGTCTGAGGTCAAAATTCAATCCTACCCTTATAGCTCAAATTAAAACATAATAAAAATTCCCTCCACACACAGTCATGTGACATGCAGCTAATGTTGCATGATAGAACAGTGCAACTCCCTCTGTTTTCTTGGCCTTCTTGCCAGAAAATCACCAAAATTAATATTTAGCTTAATGTAGCGCTTCTTGTCCTATTTCTAAACCCGAATTAAATCCTGCTTGGAAAAAGCATTTCAGGAACTTCAGTGACACAGAATCTCTTCACTGGCAGAGCCTCAGTAACAGGCAAGTTTGGTCAGAGATGTGCCCCATGCAGCATCATCGCTCCCCGCTCCCCAGGAAATACCGACGGGAAATATCTGGCAGCAACCAACACACCGCACAACTGTGTGAGCTTACCATAGCTTACCCTGCACGCAGAAATGAGGCGAAAACACTGCAACATGTTTCTTCCTCCTCCTCCTGAATAGCACATGGACTTTTTAACCCTAATTTTCCCAATCAAGCCTTAATAACAACACCATTAGTTACTACAGTAGATATTTTCATAGCATATCATCTCCTCTTTAAAAAAACAAGCAAGAAAAAAAAAAAACTGTCCAAGGAGTTCATCCTGAAAAAATAAACTCCTGTAATTCACACAGAGCAAATTCCACTGTGAAAACATTCTTGTTCTCTTCAGGAATGCAAAACTGTTTAACTCCATCTACACACTGGGCTCCACAGCCTGGAAAAGACCCAGCTGGACTTTCTATTTGTAAATCAAGCTGAATGTCCTACAAGCCTCAAATAAGGCCACATAGAAGAGAAAAGCACTATGGAGTGATGAAGATCTCTTCTGCCCTCAGAACCTGCAAGGATTTTTAACCATGCATGCTGCATTATGCAGGTTTTACTTGCCTGGTCTGAGCATGGTGGGAAATGCACTGGTCTGAAAAGAAACCTCCACAAATACAAAGGCAAAAAGTGCAGCAAATGCTGAGTGGGAGAATCTGGGAAATTGCTGTGTGTAACTACAAAATCCTGTTGATATTGTGAAGTTGTCATTTAAATAATTAAAGTACCAGCAAGTGCCTCTACTGATAGCAGAAAGAAGGGTGGGCAAGATGAGCTCAGACCAACAACGTTCCCCGCAACTCTGTCCCTCTGTGGCCAACAGGTGCTGGAGCAGGAGAACTACCAGGACAAGGTACCAGAAGAGGTGTGACCCCTTTCCTGGAAATAAAGCAATAATCCTCACCTTTCTATATGCTGTGCACACACAGATAGGGGTGCACATGTGTGTGTATATATATATACATACACACATGGTTTTAAATAATAAAGAGTGCATAACTCGCACATGTCATTGCACATACACACACAAGCCATGCAAGTATGTGAAGAAAAACTGAGCACTTGGCAGGAATATTCTATATCATCAGACACAGTCAAATGCATGTTTTGTAACAAAAAGTTTCTGTAAAATACCATGGAAATCCATACATAAATCTTACTCAATTTCAAAAAGACTGGGTGTACACACCACAGAAATGATCTCATGTTTAATGCAAACAGTAAGTCAGTAAATTTATTTTCATTTTTTTACGCTGATTCTACATAGTATAAAAGTCTTTCTGTTATGAGAAATCCTACATCTAAGTACTGTATCCATGTCCAGATACAGGATGATATTCCTCACCCTTTGATAAACATCGGGGTGCTAAAGCTTTTGTTGCATCAGGAAATGTCTATTTTGTTTCTTTATGTCTATTTTTTTCATTGTACTCATTCAGAAGAATAAATGTAGAACGCATTCAGCAAATCATGCTAATAGGAAAATTTTCTCACAAAAACATAAAAACATGGATTTTTTTATAGATAGATAGATATGCATATATATATATATCTGGAGACATATGTGTTTAGGCTGTCACTGATCTTCACTAAGCGGGGATTTAACAAAATTTTCCTACAGCAGGACCTTGTTACTATTTTAAAATCATAAATATGTGCACAGGCAGTTACAGACCTTTTAATTTATTCTGCACACAGTTACCCAGACTTGTAAGATACACACGAAGAAGTACAAGGAGAGCTAAAAGAAGAGACAGTATCCGGCCTAATTTCAGCATCTAGAAGTTAGATGTCTAGTTCTCAGTTAGTCAATCAAGGCTCTTTCTACATTAAATAGGTATTTATAAGCATACCTCAGTATCATCCTGTCTAGACAGCCACTCTGGAAGTGCTCATTCACTGCCTGTCAAGGGGGCTTACAGTAATAAGTTAGTGGATAAATTTTAGAGATGTCTACAACTGGGTGAGATAAATCCAGACATCCACATGTGCCTTTGCGGAGGTGCAGGAAACACTCTTTTTAACCCACAAGACCTGCCTGCCATGCCTGAGGGCCACCACCACTTTCCTGCGATGTGATGCCCACAGCTCCCAGGCCATCACTTGGCCCATCTCCTACTCCTGCAATGCTGCAGCCAAGGCCTGAATACACATCAGATGTGCACCATTAGCAATGGTGTTTCCTGCATTTGCAGCACATAAACTTGTCCCTATAACTGCTCTCACTATTTTCCACCATTTGGCTGGCGCTCAGTGATGTAACCCAGTGTGAATGAAAGAACCCCCTTTTTCTCCAGTCTCAACAATGTGCCTATTTGTGAGCAAAGCCACTGCTTTCCCCCATGGATCTGGTTAGTAGTAATATTTTATTTAAAATTCTTGTGGAAGCTTATGGGCTGAAGTAACTGTGATGTGAAAACCAGATGTCCATGGCAGAGGAAAGACTCAAAGGACTTTCAGAAACAGGGAGAGTCGTAACTCGGCTTCAGAGACTGAGTTATTCTTCTCCATGATGGGTCCTGGCGATGGGCAGGGGGATTGCGTGAAGGGATAGGTGATAAAACACATCTGCGCTCTTGCCGTGGGATGGGCCTGTGCTCAGTCGCCGGGGGAAATGGGGTGGCCCTACTCTCTCTCAGCAGCAATGCCACCTCACTCATGCTCACAAGTCTCATCCCAGGAATGGGTAGGGGCACAGGCAGTATGGCAGCAGGTCTGGGCATCATCCTGCGTCAGCTTATGTGGCCTTAGTCACCACGTTGCAGATGTCCCCATGTGGTGATAGCAGCTGTAGCAGGCCACAAGAGGCTGCTTCATCACCCCACTGGGGATGTGAGATGCAACACAACCATGCACGAGCAGGCAGCGGGACGCTGCTCCAACAAGCTTAGTCTTAGGAGCTCTTTAGGTATGTCTGCTCAAGCCTACCTAGGCCACTAAAATAGAGGCTCACATGCTATCATACTGCAATGATACTGAGAAGAAACTTGGGCTTGGAGTCAACGAAGAGCCAACATGCTCTCCCCAACTACTTTTCTTGTTTAAAACATACACCTTACCATCTGGAAGTTTAAGGCAGCAAGAAAACTTGGATAGCAGGCTTCAGCAAAGTAGTATCACTAACTTTGTTACCACCAGAACTATATATATATATATAAATATATATATATATATACATAATAATTAAGACTAGAAGAAGGCAGGTCCTTGGAACCATCCTGCACCAAAACAGGAGATCAGCCCACCACAGCTATCAGTGCAATTTGTGCCTACATTAGAAGCACAGCTGTAGCTAGTTTAGGATTTTCTGAGTTTGCTGGTATGACTGATCTACTTAAAACACTAAGATGTAAGAAATTAAAAACCTGAAATTGCTCGACTATAAAACAAGATCCAATTACATGTCAAAACCAGCTTGAATGTTTTGGATACATAAAAATTTTGAAGATGTGTTTTTGTAACTGTAGGTGCTTTGGTTTTTGCCAAAATAATTTTGAATTGTTTTAAAACTCTCCCTGACTGTCTGCCAAAGGATGTGCTCACTGACAGGAAAAGCTAGTAATAGATGACAAAACAGCAACAAACTCCTTCCCACTCAAAATGCTGGTGAGGTCTTGTTTAAATGGGGAGATGACTTGTCTCCAAGTGCTGTAACAAAACTACTGTACTTTGATCATGTTTATTTTAATAGTTTAAGCTGTAATTATATCAAGAGAAGTTCTTTATTAATTTTTACAATGGCTATAATGAATGCAAATATTCTTTTTTAATAGTTTATGTCTTTCAGCTTTATCCAAGCACTATTAGGAAAATGCATGTGGAATTATTCCAGGATAACATCCCCAAAACATATTATTTTTTTCCTCTCTCCATTACATAACAGAATGTGATTTTTACTACAAATTATTGTAAGCAAACACCTGGAAGCTAGTCTTTTACAACCTGATATCCTAATCTGATTGTAGGGAAAATGTGAAAATAAAGTACACAATCATCTACATTCCTCTAACAGTTACCTTTGAATATGTATTTTAAAACACCATCTCTCTGTATTTTTTTCATAATTTTAGCCTTCTTTCCTTATTTTTAAAGGCATGCTTTAATAGACAGATAAAATTTCAAGTATTCTGTCTGTGTTATGACTCCTATTAATTTTCCCTCTTACTAATAAAAAACTTCTTCCTTTTTGAGGTCAAAGAGTGAAAGAGTTGAAGCTAAACCCCAGGAAGTCAAGGGTTGAAACTGGGACATTGCAGGCTGTGATTGTCCAAAAGCAAGCATTGCTGGTGGCACCGAGGCAAGCTGTCCCAGCAATACTCCCAGTGGTATCGCCCTTTGTGACATTCATCAATCTTCCTGACATTTTAGTAGGAGACAATACTGCCAAAGCTCGATGTAAACAGAAGTAAGGTGTCTGCAAAGGTGTAATTTGTATTGGTCTTCAAGTGAGATAGAAATGAAAAGCTGAAAAATGTAACTTATAGGTACAACCAGCAAACACGCACCTCAGCATGAGCCCATGCAAACCAGAGCCTACTGTCATTGCTTTCCACCTTTATAAGCACCTTATAACCCCCACCCCAAACCTGAAATTTTGAAATTCAACAACACTAAAGACTGCTTTAACCACTTTAACAAAACCAGAAACACACTGGCACACGACACAGCTTCCCGCAGGCAGGGAAGTGCTCTATATTTCCCTGTAAGGAAGGCCCTACTTTAATAAGAGCTTCATCCGATCACTGTCATTGTTCCGGATAATGGATTACCTACACATACATTTTCAAGTGTAATGACACTCTTGCTTATTAAAGACCTCTCAGCTGAAGGGGCAGAATATTATGAACTGGCCAATCCATTCATTTCCTTGAATATGTTATTCAGTATTTTATGCTAAACCAGCAATACACCATCCATTTTAGTACAATGATCCTTATGTTCAATAAAACTGAAGTGCTAGATCATAAATCATTATAGTCATTTATTTTACATTAGACACATTAGCCACTATATTCTATAATCTATTACAATAAGGTGGATTTAAATGTACCCCAAGGAACTACAATAATAACTTGAGAACCAAATATAGCAATTATGGATAAAATATGCTTAACCTAAAACTGCACTAGCTGCCTAGACTGCTGTGAACTTTAAATAAAATTTAGGAAGGATGATAACTGTCCTGGAATAAACAAGTAACAGAGGAAAATCAGAAACTCCTCTCTATACTTCAGATAGTTTAACATGCCCTATCTATGGAGGAGGGGATATTATGCTTATAAACCAGTGTCTACTAAAATATTATTATTCCATTATTACTGATTATGTTATCTTTCCATCATGTGAAAATTTCCCATATTTTCCTGGTGTATAACATCCTACTTGTGCTTTTTAAATAGTGCTCTTCCTATTCTAGCTCTCTGACTAACCTGTTTGGATTCCTTGTATGTTCTTCAGACTGCCTCCAACCATTTGTAACAGTTTTGGTAAATTTTCCATAACATGTCCAGACCTTACTGCTGCTTTCAGCTTTGGGCTGAGTGACAACAAAGGCCAAAGTCTGCTTGTCTCCTCCAGACACAATGTCTCTGCACAGTCCCACAAAAGGGGCCATTGGTAACTTTCTGGCCCCAGACCAAGAAGCAAACTCAAATGCTTGTGAACATGGTTTAGCATTTTTCAGAATTAGTGCTCTGCCAAGTATTAAAATCAACAACATGCAAAAGAAAGTGATTGTTCTTTTACAGGAAGGTTCCACACTTCAGACCACTAGGATTCCTGAAGATGCCTGCCACTAGTCTGGTGCAGAGGAGAAAGAGGATTAAGGGCTCTCAGGCATCACCTGCATGCAGAACAGATGTATGTCATGCACAAACTTCACATGTGCTTCTTTGTATTTATAAAACCATGTTGCTTTCTGCATAAATTCCATTATCCTTGAAATATTTTTCTGTGTTTATTGCCTGGATTTTTTCTCCCCAGGAACAGAAATTACATTTAAGAACTCAATGCTCACTGCTACCAGAGTAGCTGCTCCTACCTATTACTATTAGTTCTCTATTATTTTCTGTGATTTTTCCAAAATAGCTACTATTAACTTAAATAATTTCCTAAGGGGCTTATTAGCTAGATCTGCAAACACGTACACTGGAAATTCCCTTTTCCAGTTGTTCTAGAGCTTTTTGTAGAGGCCTATTTACATCACTTTCTTTACTTCCTCTTTTTTTCCCCATGGAGGCCAAATATTAAGACTGGATATTGAGTGTAGCTCCTTGTGCAGTTTCTAGAAGTAATCGAGCAGGTCCAGCTGGAGGCTCACAGTCAAACCTCTGCTGCCTTAGATGCACTTCTGCTGCCTGCCCTGTACCTACACAGACTTCAATCTCCAGCTGCCATGCCAGCACTTTTCATGAGACTTTACATAAGTAAGAGAAAATGTACACATTATTCACTACAAATTCAAAATAAAATTTTGCTTTGACTTCAAATTGTTAAATATATTCGGGCAAATAAGGACAGCCTAACCAAGGTAAGGCAGAAGCTTTCTTTTCCAACCCTATGTTCATATTTTACTTCACAGCACAAGAGCTGTAGTAGTGAAGGGCGTGCTGAATGCAAGAAACCTCAGCTCTGGTTTAAATGTTCTTCCTAATTCCTGTTGAATGTGAGCTGACCTGTTTGTTTTTATTCCGGAGTTTCTGACTGAGGGGAGCTGCTGTGGTGCCACCAAGAAGGGAACAATACACCCAGCTCCGTGTGTTTTGGGAGAGAAAGTAAATATTTTGTACAACATCCATTGTTGAATAAATAACTTTCTTTTTGATAAACAAACACCAAAAATCTGTCTATATCATGAGAAGAATTCAAACCTCTGTGATAACCTTACACCACAGGCATCCAGCAGAGCTGTGTAACAAGCAGCTGAGAAAGGCAGCTACTCTCCCATCCCATTTTGGCCTCGCATTACTCCCTATGACTCTCATGTTCACCCACACATGTGATACAGGAACAGAAGGGAGACACGAGAGGTGAGTATCTAACCAAGTCACTGTAAAGTTTTGTCTGAAGCAGGACGGAGCCTCCGAGGCAAGATGCATATGAACCTCAATTCCTGCTTGCTTTACATCCTGTGTTCTGCCCCTCTGCTGGCATTACAGCCAGTAAACTACCTCTATCTGACATCTCCAAAGGGAAACTATTTTCCAAAGTACAATGCCAAAATGGAAAGTGGTGCACAGCGAGGACATCTGATCACTCAGGAGTTGTGGCAGCCACTGGACTCCTGCCAAGAAAAACCTTGTTGTATTACTGGGTATATTCAAAGAGCATAAACTGATCAAGTGGGGTTCTCCTTCCTCCTTGGTCCTCCCTCGAGAGAACAAATGGAAGAGGGAGGTGAAAGCAACAGTGACAAAACCAGGTGGCACGGCATGCTTTGACCAAAGGCAGACAAAGCGCGACCTGTGCTCAGGGGTGAGGGCTGCCCATGGTTACTGGGGCCAGGACAGCTCAGAGACCTGGTGGCCACCATGGCATGCTAGATCAGAGTGTGCCACCCAGTGAAGGCCAACCCCAGGTCCTGCCAGCCACACCTCATGCCAGACAGACGCTGTCCCTCTGCTGCCATGGATCTTCAGCACAGTGCTGACTGCAAACAGGAGAGGAGCCTGCCCACAGCGAGGCATGCCAAGGCAGGCATGCTCTCCCTCAGGCAGGATGGCACAGGCAGTACTAGGACGGAGCTCACAGTTTCAACTGCATAAAGACAATTATATATGTTTAGTGACACAGAGTGCTCACAAGGGGCCACATACTGATCTTGCCTAGGCATAACGCGTTGTGTATTTTAAAAGAGAGACAGAAGCCCTTAAGGTATTTATTAAGTTCTGTCTAAATTCAGCCCTGGAAATTGCGATGCCCAAAGAGCGCCGCCCGCCCCCAGGGCACTGGGTGGTGCCCCTTCCCTGCACAGGGAGAAGGTCTTCCTGCTGGAGTGAGTGACCCACAGGCAGCAGGCCAGCTTTCCCATGCCCAGCAGGGCCCTCTCTCCACAGGCTGTGCCGTGGCTGGGGCGAGGCGGCTCTCGCAGAGGACACCCCTGCCAGGGCCGGGGCGCCGAGGCCCTTCCCGCTGCCCCCCCAGCAAAGCAGCTGGCCGCCTGAATTCCAACAGCCGCTTCCTGCCGGCGCCGCTGGCAAACAAACCTGTGCGAAAGTAAATACCTTTATCATGCAGATTTCCTCTGCCTCTTTTTAAATAAGGAAGGGCTCGATTGCTTTCCTGAGTCAGACCCATACCATGCTGAAGCCATATCATCGATAAATATGCGCTCCCATGCTCATTCCAGTGACTACAGCCATGGCTGATACGGGGTTGTGTGGTTTTATGATAAAATATAAAAGAGCCCCTCTGTGAAGGCACATTCCCACGCAGAAGCCAGCAGAAGGTATAACATGGACCAGCCTTCATGAGCCAAAATGCCAGGGCAGCGCAGCGAGATGAACGTGCCCCTCACCCACTCTTGCTGAAGCCAGCAGATACGCAGCAGCTTCCTAATGCAATGCCTTTCCCTCACAAATAGGAAGGCCTTTCGAAACAAATTGTAAGTGAAATTTAGCCCTGTTAACAGCAGGAAATAGCCAGCAGTTTGAAATCACCTGAGCCAGGGATTTGGCCTTAAATTTTCCAATCTGACGCTAGTGTGGCACCAGTACCTTTAAAATCTCTATTAAGAAGGGGTAAAAACAGTTGGGGAAGCCAGGGTCATCTCTGGGAATTTATATGAGAAATGTTTGCTGTACTGCAGATCAAAATAGCATTTTGACTCATTGATCCCCTGAATGCCATAAAATCTGAAGCAAGATCCTAGTGCTTAGCAGTGGGAAAAATGAGTTCCTTTGGCCTACTATTGTAACATAAAGAATGAGCAAAATAAAGAAAAACAAAGGAAAATAAATGAGATATAAAGCTCAAGATGAGGGCAAAGACAAGCAAGCAATTAAAAAAGATATATGGACTTCAATTTACAAAAAACACCCTAAACCTCCACCTCAGTAGCATGTTTAGCTCTTAATCAAGTCTTATTACAATTGCATGCAAATGCCGGGATGGCAGGACATTCCTTCAAACTATGTTTTCATTAAAGATTCTGCTTTTTCCAGAATAATAGTAAATGACACGTGAACTTCATATGAACTATAGGTCATGAAAGGATTTAGTATTGGCATTTTTAATCTAAAAAGTCTGTGCCAGAAAATCAATATGTTTCAGTCGCAGCATTCGAATGCAATTTTCTTCATGTAACAGGGTTCTTTCTTTCACTCCTCCTTCCTCTCCTTCTCTCTTTCTCTCTCTCTCTTCTTTAAAAATAATGAATAATTCCCAGTTTTTCTATGAAACAAGCAGGCACATTAGAAGGCAACGACATCAATAACGCGTTACATGTAAACAGAAAATGAACAAAAAAATCATTCAAGGCCCCTTTCAAACTGGCGTGCTTTTCATCAGCACTATTACAGGTTCCATTCACATTATCGGATTGAACCACGCTGCATAACCAAGGTGCTGACAAGCCTTGATTACCCAATAACTCCTGTATTCCTTTCAGGCAGGTTCACCGAGAGGACAGGAATGCGCGGCCTTCCTGTGGGGCAGGCTGCTTTCCAGCCAGACCAAGTCAATGAAACCCAACGCCCTCTCGCTCCTGCGCGCCGAAACAGCCCCTGCATTTCCTGAGAGGCAATTATGACTTTTCCCTTCTTTATTCTCAATTGTTTCGGATAACAATTTATTGTACATCGGAGGGGCCAATATAAACATTTTAAACTCTTTTCATAACACTTAGAGGGGGCTGCTAAGTCATCTCTGTAGTAAATCTGTTGTCGGCTCTTTCCCATGCTGCAGAGTCAACATATCCGTCTCTCACCCAGGGCAGGGCCAGCCAGGCACTGCAAAAACAGGGGAAAATGAATGCAGCGCCTCGTATGTCGCGTCTCTACTTGCTCCAACTTTCCCTGCATGCTTGGTAGCCGCCCACCTTTCAGTTTTCCCTTTGCACGACACACCTCTGGAAAGACAGATTGCTCAAAAAAGAAAAAAGAGGGAAATAAAGCAGTTTCAAGCCATAAGTGTTTTTCACGTTTGGATTAAACCCTTCTCCGTCCCGAGGAGAGGCAGAGGATGCATTACACACTCGCTCTTTCTAGCAACTTAGGCTGGAGCACTAATGAAAAGCAGGAGATGGAGTTGGCAGCCAGATGTGGGGCGAGGGCTTCTACCAAGAGGGAGCTGGAGCCATTAGGGCTGGGATCTAACAGAGGCTAATTCCCTCGCTATGTCACTTGCCTAATTCCTTGCAGACAACTCCTTCTCCGTTCCCTAAAAAGTATGCACATATCAAAGGCAATCAAGCAAAATAAACATTTGCTATAAATTTCTTTTTGGTAGCAATTTATATTGAACTTACTATTATTTCTCCCTAACGAAGCATTTCTTAGTCCTCGTCTATGTGTCCCCCAAGTGAAACAGCTGCTTTAGCATCACTTCGCATCCAGAGCTGTGGGTGTAATATTACTCACATTTCTCTAATTAACTTCTAATGACATGAGCTATCTGCACGCTTTTCTTATTATTTTTTATTGTTTTCAAGTCAAGCAGAATTCAGCTTTTACCTGTGCCTGCTGCACACGCAGCAGGACCTGTAGCGCTGTGTACAAAGCTCCTGCCTGGCTCTGGCTCCGAGCAGCCCCAACCACCCACCCAGCTGTAGGGCCACTGGGAACTCCTGCTCCCTGGCTGGTTCAGTTCTCTTACCAATGCCTGTGGGATCAAAGGAAGGACTACGTGTGTTCCTCCCACCTCTGCCCAATGTACCAAGGCCGTGCCTTCTCCCAGCAGGAACTTCAGAGGGAGAAGAAGGAAGATTGAGCTTTTGCAAGCCCTGGAGATTCTAGAGCGGTGGGCGAAGGAAGGGAGAGCTGTGGGATAGGGTTAGGGGAGCAAATTCTTGCTGAAGGTGCGAGGCTTGGCCAAGTCAGCTCATGGCACAGACCTCTGGCAAGGCACTGCCACACAGGCCACACACACATATTATATTCTTCTTTAATGCCTCAATATTCTGTTCCCCTGGGCAAAGGCATGGCTGTGTGGAGCCCACAAAGCCATACTTCAGAACTGCTGTCCCAATACCAGGTCTCTGGAGCGGCTGACACTGAGACCATCCTGCACAGGCATGCAGAAACTCACACACAAGTCTGCAAATGCACGCAGAGAAATTTCCCTGCTGCAAATATGCACTGCCTAGTTCTCAGCTTTTTTATTTTGTCTATTTTCTGTTCCCCACACATAGCTGTTACACTCAGCTCATCACTGTGGTCTATTTGTTGTCACAAGCCTTTTAAATGGCAAATATTTTGAGCTATCTGTGGTTCTGTCAGTTTACTTTTCAACACAGCAAACTAAGGGCTTTTTACTTGGTATCTCCCAGAACTAGAACAAAAAGCGATATTCCTATGCAAGTACAAACAAACAAAATCTAGACCATTTTTCTTCCAAGCAGAGGAGTTAGTCTTGCCCAAAGAACTGTACTTGATAAGCAGCACGCACACTGCATTGGGGATTTTCTCACACACGATATCAAGCTTTAAACTTTTCTGCATTCACCATCAAGGAAACAATGTCAAACAGGAGCAATTAAAAAACTACAAATCTGACCTCAGCTTTTACCTTAGCTGACCATGGTTCTAGCAATGCAACCGCTAGAAATACCCACGTATTTTTAAAGCCAGTATTAGAGTAACATAGATTATAGAAACATATTAAAATAGGAGGATGAACAAGATGGATACACAACCTTCAAAGAAAATTCTTGTAAGGTATTTTCTAAGATAAAGCATTTTAAGAAAGGTTTCTATTTTATCTGTATCTACAGTAATTTGCTACATTAAAAGAAAAATAAAGGGGATTAACTGAACTCCAGGAAACCGTAATAGCAATAGCAATTAATTACTTGCCTATTGAGTACAGAATAGACTTGAAATCTGTGTTATGGATGTGCTGATATTTGGTTGAATGAATAACCTATAGGAATCCTACAACCAAAATGCATAAGTCATCACTTCCTTATTAATTTAGTCATGGATTTTTTATTTTACTTACTCCTAGTTTATATGAAGATATCAAAATTGCACCTTGTTGTATTGGCCTGGTATCTCCCTCCTAGCTTAAGGACAACTGTTACCAAGCAAATGCTCCAAGGAATATTTACTAAACATGACTCTAAATTGTGGTCTGTCTCCAAACAGAATCACAGTTGTGAACTGCAGCTTTACAAAATCTCAGCATATGACAAAAAGAGAACAAAACTGGACTGCTATATTTTTGCAGTTCAATCTCAATTCTCTCAGGCTGGGACATATCTACCATGTCTTCAATTTACATACATTTTAGAATCTTTCCTTCAAAATTATCTGTATTCTTCAGCTTCTGTTCCAATGCCTGCCAGAATGGAGACTCCATATAGAAATTTGCTTCAATAAATCTAAAAGAAAAGACATGTCATCACCCCTCTCCATCCATCACACCGTTTGCTGCATGTTAAATTGTGACTGCTGTGCCTTACAGGATATTTTTTTAATTTTCTGAGAAATCTCCTTCCTTAATCGTGCTGAACAAATCATAATGATGTTTTTTAATAGACGCTCAGGGACAGTTCGTAAAAACTCTATGCACCATTCAAATAAAGGTTTTATAGAGCTTAACCAGATAAAGGTGAAATTAATCTATTTTCAAATAACTATTATCCTATACACTGAGATATCCTTTCTGCAGTCTAGCTAACCATCTCTAATCTGTTCTATCACCTCCTGGGATGATAAATCATAGGGAAAGGAGAAAAAGCAGACTGGAGTGTGAAGACAGTGCTGTACCACATAAGTATAAATCATCATCAACCAGTATTTAAACTTCAGAATAAAGTCCATGAACACTGCAATCCCAGAAACTTTAATGTGACAGGTTGCGGTGCTGACTTTGTTTTCCAGTTTATGTGTTATTTTTATTGCCACTGTATGATAATAAGTCCTTTCATCGGGAAAGTCTTTAATCAGACGATTTTCTTATGAAGTTTTGCTGCTCCGTTAGATCTTGAGTGGCCTTTCAGTCAATGCAATGCCTCTGTCACTCTCTGCCTCACAAGCAGTAGGTGTAACATCAGCCAACCTGCTCTCTTCTCAGTAAATACTGGCATCAGATGTCAGTGATACCAGTTACTGGATGGCACAACATCCCTCTGCATCCCATAATGCAACACCCTGAAAAAGCTCTTCTGACACATGAACTCAAGCCCCTTGAATCCCTGTCACTCAAAAAACCCAACCCCAAGCCATCAAACTGTATGGAGTAACCCAATCCAAAACAACTTTCAAACGAAAAAGTTCAGAATCAGCCCAAGACAGAAAGAAGTACTTTGGTCTGAGCCACCAAAGAGACTCCACATTAAGCTTACACCGGATTACTGTCACCAGTATGGCAGGTGACTATTCTCTCAAAGCTCTCTCCCATCCATCCATCCATCTGGATTCAGGCCAATTTTGCTATGGAACTGTTTCTAAATCTGTATCTCTTTCTCAAGTGATGCTGCAGGTCCAGTGAGCCACATTACCATCTAGACAGACAGCCTGTCCCCAAACACAAGCAGCCTTTGGGCAAGCACTGCCTTCTGAAGTAACAGCAATGTGTACAACATGCAGCTGTCCGCAGGACCAAACTGGGCTGCTAAAGGAGCTTTTTTCATTAATTAGTCTCTTAGGAAAGTGTTTATCCCAAAGCAAACTGCTGGCAGCATGAGATGGATGAAACCTGTAATATTCACCATGCAACAGCATGTGGAAGGCAGCAACACTGGAACTGTGCGCTGAAATTCTTTGTCACTCCACAGCAAACTTTTCCTTTTAAACACGGGAATAAAAGATTTAGTAGACTGTGTGACAAACAAAATCAAGCGACTGTTTACATAGGAAAACCAGCCCTCTTGTAGCTGCGCAAATAAATAATATTCTTTTTTCTTTGAAGAAGGAGCATATGCTCAACATTCCTTTGTCCTGTATCACAATAGAAAAACCCTTTGCACTGGAATATCTGAATCACTTCTTGGCAGTCCCTCAAGGTAAACAGAGTAAATTAAAAATGAATGTTTATCGTAGGCGCACACATACACACACACACTGCAAAGTGGAGTGCTGTATTTCCCTATCAAACATAAGAAGCGATTGAGTCCATCAGTCATTCAAACAAGCAACTGAAAAGTGGAAATAATGGGATGACAACATCAGAAAACAACCTCCCAGAAAGAGATGAGTTTCCTCAGCCATTTGTCTTGTCTAATTAATCCCACATGTGGGACTAGGCTGGAACATTAAAAAAAATTAGGTACAAAATATTACTTTCAGTGGAAGCTTCAGAAGTACAAAAGAAACAGAAATGCTTTATGGTCACACTTTGCTTTCAAACCCCCTTTTTTCATATCATCTTCTTAATGTGGGACTCGGCCTCTGTGCTTAGATGAGACTAAGATAGCATTAACAGCACAGAAGAAAGCAGTAGGAAAAGCTGGGGAAAATTATGTCATTGTCACTAATAAAACAACTTGTCAGTTCCTAATAGATTTAAAACCTGTGTATTAGGTTGCAGACTATTCCTGGGCACCCATGGAGCGGTCATGCCCAAGAGCACTTCCCTCTGCTCAAGACCGGTGAAAAGGGCATGACCTATTCCCTTCCACGCAAACCTTGTCACAGTTTATCCGTATTTTTGTCAACTTGGAATTGGACTGCTGTAACACACTCTCCACAGGGCAAAACAAAATGCAGAAACAAATGCAGAATGTGTCAACTGCTGATTTAATGGAGTTTCATGCCAGGAGCTTGTTGCCCTAATGCACGCGGGTCTGTGATACCTGTCCTCACAGGAGACCATGTAGGTAGAGTGATGTGGTGGGTTAAATATTTAAACCCAAGAATTTTTCAAAGATATTTCTGATCCTGACTATGAAAACAGACATACCTGCCAAGGTTCTGAAAACTGTGGCCACTTCTGAAAGATGTGTTGGGGTTTTTTTGTTGTTTGTTTATTCTTTCTTTCGTTTGCTTTGGGTGCTTGTTCTTTGTTAGTTTTGTGGGTTTTTGAGGGGTTTTTAGAGCATACAGCAGACACCTCCTCCACCACCGTGTGTATCAGGCAGGCTACCAGAGCTGAAATGAAAGCAGAGCTGAACTGAAAGGCCCCTCAACAAGACAAGAAACATCCTCCATATGTCTACTACTCTGAAACAGTCTACCTATCTCCCCATTATGAACGTGACATAATGAGAGCAGTGCTAATCTATTTCCACAGGCTTTTGGAAGAAGGGACTGCAGGCAGCAGCATTCACTAGCTCCAGTCAGAGGGGTGACAGATGTCCAACAAATGCTTGCTACAATATTACTAATGAAGTTAATAACATCAGGACATATACTGTATACCACTGGAGAGATGGGCAGAGAAGAACGAACTGAAATTCTACAATGGCAAGTGCAGGGTCCTGCCCTAGGGGAAGAATAACCCCACGCACCAGTACAGGCTGGAGGCTGACCTGCTGGAAAGCGTCACTGTGAAGATGGACCTGGAGGTCCTGGTGTACAAAAAGCTGTCCATGAGCCAACAGTGTGTCCTGGGGATCAAGGAGGCCAATGGTGACCTGGGGCACATTATGAAGAGCATTGCCAGCAGAGCAAGGGACGGGATCCTGCCCCTCTACTCAGCCCTGGTGAGGCCTCTGGAGTGCTGTGTCCTGTTCTGGGCTCCCCAGTACAAGAGAGACATGGAGCTCCTGGAGAAGGTCCAACATAAGGCTACAAAGATCAATAGGGGACTGGAGCATCTCTCTTACGAGGAAAAGCTGAGGGAGCTGGGCATTTTCAGCCTCAAAAAGAAACAGATTAATAAGGAACCTTATAATTTCTACAAGTATCTGCATGGAAAGGGTCAACAGGATGGAGCCAGGCTCTTCTCAGTTGTGCCAAGCAATAGGACAAGAGGCAGTGGAAAAAACTGATGCACAGGAAGTTCCACTTGAATATGAGGAAGAACTTCTTTACTGTGTGAATGACCATGAACTGGAATGGGTTGTCCAGAGAGGTTGCGGAGATACTCAAGAACCACCTGGACACAATCCTGTGCCATGTGCTCTAGGATGGCCCTGCTTGAGCAGGGAGACTGGACCAAATGACCCACTGTGGTCCCTTCCAACCTGACCCATCCTGTAATTCTGTGATTTTTTAAATGCAATGACGTAACATACACTAACTAGACTTTTGCACATTAACAAAAGGGGTGAAAACTGTTCTGGCACTTGGCACAGTGACGACACCGTGCCTGCTGGCACCATTTGCCAAAGAATCCCCCCAAGTAACATCCACACTAATGTCAAAAGGGAAAGTGGCAGAGAACAAAGCACTAACAAGCTAACAGCTTCATACACAACTTTGCACATTTTGGCAACTTTTTAACAGGAAAGTAAGATGAGGATTCAAATTATGTGTTGTGCCTCCATCTAAAGCGGGCAGCAGTGAGCCTACTTGTGGCATGCAAGCACTAATGTGTGCTGTGCGTGTGCATACACATCTGTATATGTATATGTATGTACACAGATCTCCTGGCACCCATATGTGGATCACTGGAACACTTCTGAGGCAAAGAATATTTTTGCATCTTTTTGTTCCTCGGGAGAACCATAAGGGGCGTTTTCCGGATTTTGCTAAAGACAGTTCCTAATTTGCTCTTGTAGAGTACTTCTTCCCCCTCATCCCACCTCCTAAACTCTCTTCAGTTTGCTTTCAGAAAAAGGAGGCACCACTTGATCCCTCCCACTTTGGCCAGGAATGAGGTGCCTGAAGTGCTCTGCTCCATTCCCCTCTCTGCCTCCATCCTGGGAAGATGCCCCCATCCTCTGGGACATGCAATAGCCCACGCCAAACTAAATGTATTTAATTTATCCACTCCCTGAAAACCACTTCTCCCATGCTTCCTGTCTTAGTTGAAAGTAAGCGGGTTAATCCTGTTGCAATATATTTGAACCAGATGTACTTTTATTTTTCCCCCACAGCCAGAAAGAAAGGGGGAATTGCAAGGTTTTCCTTCTCCTTTGAAGGAAAATCTACAATTTGGTTATTGAGTCAGCTCCAGATCTCACGTAAAAACACCTTGGAATCCAATTCCTCCTCTACTGTATTGCACTTGCATGTTTTCCTTTGGCATTTATGGGGGCCTGAACACAATGTATCTGTTAGAAATATTCCCAGCGCATAACTCCCTAAATAAAGTAGGAAGAAGATTACACCCTGGTTAGCACACCAGAATTTTATGTCAGAAACACTAGTAGCCAAAATGCCTGCCTTTGCCATTGGAAACCTCTTCAGGAGAAGAGTCAGCTCACAGTACTAACAGAAAAGTATCAATACTCATCAAGATTTAGGAAAAACAACAGTAGAGAGATCTGTTCTCCTAGTGCTGCTAATAAATAAGGTATTAAATCGTTAAGATTTCAATTACAAGGGAAGAATGTGGCTAACCAAATAAAAGCAGGAGGAGTTGAAATAAGTAGTAGGTTAAAGATTAATATTCTGGGTTCAGAACAAAAGGATGCTCTTTTGTGGCACTGTGCTTATGCCTCTGAATGTAAACATTGTTCCGAGAACCATTTTTTCTTTGCCCAATCTTTAAAGGGTAATAAATTAGACCTTGGACAGCCATACAAGCTGCTACTAGATGTGAATGTGAATGTGTCTGTAGAAAAGGCTGACTTTCAATCAAAGTCTATTGAAAGAATAGTTGGATTTTCTAAAGAAGCATGTTGTGCCTATTAACCAACTTACAAAAGGGGCCATTTTCTTGATTTATGTTTGGTTGCTATAGAGATCTTGCAGTACAGACTGGCAGGTGAAGCTCCCATTTAACAATCTCACAGGTTTTTCTTAGCTGTACTCAGAGGACACAGAGCTACAGTAGGTAAAAACCACCACACAAATACAGCATATCTGTCAAACTTAAAGATCAGATTTAAGGCTTTTCAAGAATTTATCGGGAATACGGTAGAGTTATTACACAATTTTTGCCCACAAATGTTTTACACCCTGAAAAACCTTATTGCAGCGAGCTGCTTCAGCTCTGTTGGGTTTTGTCACTGATCCACTTTTTATTCAGCAGGTAATTACATGTGAGCAGGATTCCAGCACCTTGTAGGGTTGTCATTTATTTGTGGGTTTTTTTGCAAAACAGACAACACATTCACAAGGAAAAACCTTTGCTCTGCAACAACAACTGATGCCAATGTGTGCAGGGAGGTATCAACTAAAACTGTAGTAGTAGTAGTAGTAATGATAATAATAATAATAATCATCATCATCATCTCCTTGTCATGAAACTCAAAAAACCCAGAGAACATGCTACTGAGAAACAACATGTCATGTTGAAGTCACATGAAATATTCTGGGTGTCAATAGGTCACAGGCAATTCAAGACTTGGATTTTAAAATGTTGTCTTATAAGACTAGGTCTTCTGCCTAAACTCTGACAATAGGTAGCTATGTGGAAGCTAGAGTCCTGGAAGAGGAAATTATCAACCTGTGCAATGCTCCAAAGAGCAATCCAGAGGAAAAATTGCAAATCTGCATGGCAGTATATGCTTGAAGTCAAAACCAAACCAAACCAAATCAAATGAATATTTAGGATGCCAGTCTTTCCTTAGTTGCATCTTGGCATTGACAGATACGGTATCAAATATACAAAACTGAAAAAATATTTTGAAAAAGAAAAAAGAAACAGAAATATTATTCTTACTGTATTTAACGCATGAAAAAACCCTATAACAATTATTTCTATGTGACTCCTTGATTCAACAAGGAATTTCTATTGGCCATCCTTATCAAAAAGGAATCTGTAATTCATAAACCAGTGATATAATCAAATTAACAAATTTTGAAACAGGCAGTGCCTCAAAGGTTCCTCGCTTATCAGTATCTTCTACATTACTCCCACCATACTATTAAAATTTTTAAAGAAATAGAGGGGAACAAGGAAAATGAGAAATTAAAGTATTATGGCTCCCCATCATTTTACAGAAGTAGTACAAGCTGATTGGGGTGCTTTGGCAGAGCCAGTCCCACAGTTCCCCTTACCACAATGTCTCTATTCACAGCCCATGCTCCTTCACCAGCCACTCCCACCTCTTGCTAGGAGAAACAACCACTTTTGCTTCTCTACCCTGCGCAAACCCATCATGTTCACTAGGCTCACCCAGGCAGAATCAAACTGTACTTATTACGAATGAAAAACACCAAAACCACCTTTTTTTTTTTTTTTTTTAGTTATTGCATGAAGTTGCTCCCAAGGAGGCCTGATTTCAGTTCCCAAGGTGTATTTAGTGTCTGCAGAACAAAGATGATATTGGGGGGCACCAAACATCTGGAGCCACCAATGGCTGGGAAGGCAGCAGCACAGCATGAGATGGATGTAGGTGGAGTAACTTCCACGTGCAAAGGCAGCTTAATCCAATGCTTATCAACACACAGAGTGAGAGTCACAGATGCATTAAAAGGTGTAAGAGAATAAATGGTTACTTCTTGCTAAGGCCAATACAAATGTCTCTCCAGAGGCAGATGACTTGGGGGTTGAGGTTGGTCTCACCTTGTACAGCTGAAGTTAATGAAAAGGAGCTTTGCCACCAAGTTCAAGAGGGCAGGATGGAGGCATGGGCAGGAGGAGCTGTGACGTCAGGCACCCAGAGTTCAGCCTCTCCAGAAATGAACTTCCCTTTCTAACCCCCCCGATCAGAGCAGAAAGCTGCAAAAGCTTGCTTATGGTTAAAAGGGGGAGGGGAGGATAATTGCGGTAATCTTCAAAGGATTTGTTTTAATTTTTGCTGAAAGGACAGCAAGTCTTTCGTTGTTTGAACATATGGCTTTTGGGGAGAGGGCTCCGAGTTATTTCATTACTGCTCTTTTGAAATTTTGCTGATTATCAGGAACAAATACGGCCTTAACACCATAGCTTTGATGAAGAGAGATGACTTCCTTGTAAAGCTCTTCGTTGTTTGCATCCTACTAATTATTCAGCAAATGGATTCCACCTGTTGTACTTCACCCAGCACATACAGATGGGACTGAAATATATCCTGGATTTATATTTTATTTGGACTAACAAAGCCAGGATTTGAATTCAAGGGGCAGTGAAGGAACTAAGAATGTTCTGCATCAGAGACTTGGAAAAAGAAATACAGGGCTTTGGCTGTGGCCCTTCTGCTCAGATTATCTCCAAATACTTTACACAGTGACTCCTCCTAAGGAAAGCAGGAGCGATCAAATCCATTACACTCTGCTGCTGAACCCTGTTTCAGGCCTCCTTCTTGACACATTTCTTTAACTTCCTGTAATTTACTTTTTACATTGAAATCACTGGCACTATTTAGACCATCTCCTGCTTTAACTCCAAACCATGATGAAGGCAGATTTGACTGCTAAAACAGAATTACACAATATCTGTCATCCAGATTGGACAGTAACTTACTAGACCCTTTACTGAATGTCTGCATGCCAGCATTTTGTTTTCATACCTTGCATGTGTTTTTAGTGTTGAACTCGGCTTTTCCATGAATCTTATAAACATTAAAAGCACAAAGACTGAAATCCAGTCCCTGCTGAAGTAATAGGATTTTTGTCACTGATGTCCACAAGGTAGGATTTCAACACAGATTACTAACAGATTTAGGTATGTAACAAAAATTTCAATTTGTGTCTCTCCAATGTACACCTTTTGATTGGAGAGGTCAGTAGGGAGGAAAAAAATCAGGAAGAAGTACTGCTATTAAAATCACATTCTAGACAACATCCTTGTGCATGTGCATGCACACCCACATCTGGAAGAGCTGCCGAGAGCACATGGAATCACACAAGGTCTGACATCCCAACTAAGAGAACATCAGTTTTAGACCTGGGATCTCTAAATCCCTGAGGATATGTCCAATACCTTAGAGGTTCTAAACAGTGCAGACAAAGAACACTTAATGTCGATCCCCTGATCATATAAAAAATACATTTTCTACCTTCTGTCACCCTACAGGATACAGCATTCTATTTGGTCTTCAATATACATAGATATGGTATATATAAGCAAACACAAAAGGGTGGTAACATCCATGTGGAAAGGTACTGCACCATATAGTAAATTAATTTGCTGAACACATCCCCTCCCTTTTGTCTGGTAATTTTTGGCCCTTTTCAGTTTCAATGCAGTTAGGATCCTTTCTAAAGCTGTGCATTTTAATTTCATGAAAAGCAATGAGGGTAGGGAAAGAGGCCATGTTCTCCCTGCTCGATGCAGAAAGGGACAATTCTGGGAATCTATCTTCTTTGTTGTTGTGAAAGTTTAACAACTACCTTCAGCTCCACCAGCAACCACCAAAGGTTTGGTATGTCCACCAGTTAAAATTGAAGGCTATAACATCAACCCTTGTAAGAGAAAAGTTCTTAGGTCATTTCTAAAGGTGTTTTGCCATTTAATAAGCATACCTTCCCACCCTGCAGGAGAAGGATTTTGGAAAAAAAGTCACAATAAAACTTAAAGCCCTCCAAAAGATTCTTAAATAGCTTTTCTATAACCCATATGGCATATAAATTAATACAGGATAGCGTTGTGTAACAAGTTTATTGGCATACAGTTGGTTTGGCCAGATTACTTGTCCTTTTAGTGTGTAACCTTAGACTGCAGCCATCTTAAATACATGCTGATAAACCTTAAACATACCATTCCACTGTGCGTCATTTGTTCTTCATACATACACTTCTCTTGGAGTATGTAAGTAGATATTTACATATAAAATTCTGATGAGGCACAAAGGATTCGATTAATGCATTCCTTTGTAAACCCCCCAAGCCCACTATGTTTTCTATCACTGATAAAACCTCTAGGCTTTTAAACTCACAAATGTATTTTAACAATTGCTAAGCTGCTGTTATGGCCTGTGAAGGTTCCTGGTCTGGTAACAATGGAAACTGGAGTCTTATGTTTATCTTCAGACCAGGACGGATGGAGGCAGCAACAGTATATGCTTTCCTAAACTGACCTGCTAATGACCTGAATCCTGCCCTGAGGGGTTAGTATCCCTTGGAGTAAGAGGATATTTAGCTCTGATGCCTTTTCAACCTACTCATTTAAAAGAAATTGCCTTATCCAAGCTAAGGGGTTTAGATCCTATTCTCCAAAATTAATCATTCATGCATGTTATTTCAGAAACATAGATGTTAGTTATGAAAAATATATGCATTAAAACCTGAGCAGTCTTGTACCACAAAAATTAATATGGCCAGTGCCAAATGTCAAAGAAAACTTCAGTACCACGAAGACTTGGTAATGGGTTTGACGGCTTATTCCTTTCAACAGTCCAACTTCAGTGTGTCTGTTTTGTGCATCAGCCATTCTTGTGTCTCTGCTGAACCAAGGCCGTCCAGGGATACCAAGTTCTTTACTTACTACCTTCCTCCCTTAGAAGGAGGGAGCAAGCACTTTAGATTAAACAGAGTGACTTCATTCACTCTTTGGATAAAACTCATCTGTGCTGAAGTTATAATAAATTCAACTACACTACATAACTATTTTGCTTTATCACATGCATGTACATTTTCCACGTTTCTGATCAAGACCAGAGACAGAAAACAGCACAGGATGGCTATTTCCATGATATCCTCTCACACATCTGGAGATTATTGACACAGTGTTCCATAAGGATTGTATAGTTTGGGAAACCCCAAGATGTTTTGAGCACTTACTCACAAATCCAAACGTGCAGCCTCACCAAGCACTAGCAAAATATCACACTCTAATTTTCTTCATTATCACAGAGTAATAATACCACCAGAACTCCTACTTCCTGGAGGCTATGCTCTCTTCTTTATCTCTGCGTACATCTGCTACTCAGTGTTGTCCAAATTCAGAGCAGTACTTGCTATTATTCTATTACAGGTTTTCCTTGAATGCTAATCCCCTGGGAATCTGGCATCCCATTTCAGAGCAAATCCTGTTCATGCACACGCTCAAAACAAGAACCCAGTTTACCATTTTGCAGAAACATCAATAACAAGAATTAAAGCTACAATAAAATTGCATATTTATTTAAATTTGTCAGCACAATTCCCACCCAGATAAAATCACCATCCTGAAAAAGTCACAAAAAAGTTTGCTGAAATTTTGCACCTAAATCATTTCAGTGCCTTGTAAAATGTTCACCCTTTCCAATTCCCTTTCCACTCCCTCAACCCCCTCCAATGGAAGAAAATAGGCTTGTATTTTAAACATTAAGTTTTAGGTAAATTCCGCTCTGCAGATCTAAATATTATTTCCTTGGGATATTCCACACCTCCTGAGGCAACATTTGCCTTCTTCAATATTAAAAAAAAAAAGTATCACACACATGGCTATGTGTAAATCTACCTGCCCCCATATTCATCATATAAATGTATATAAAAATATTTAGCAGTAAAGCCTTTCTTGAAGATTTTACAGTCATTTCCTTGCTCCTAGATCACTTTTCAAAATCACAGTCTCAAATGCCTCTGAAACCAAATTCAGTGACTCCTAGAAAGTTCATTGAAAAAAAAATTATTTGCTACTGCAAATGAAAAGCATGCTATCTACCAACTGCTCTAAGCCAGTATGAACAACAAGTACTAATAAATCATAGTATTTGAGGAGATCAAAGCTTGTTCTTTACAACTTTGCTCACTTGAACATATACCAGGCATGGAGCTAGGTTATCCCAAAGCTGGGATGAGGGTCAAACCAGAGCACCTGAGGCTTTCCAGCAGGATGCACCTAATGCTCTTGCACCAGTGGGGGAAACAGCTCTTCATCTCCCAGCACACAGAGAATGTTTCTGCTCCTATCCTATCTCCTCTGACTGATTCAGAAATGAGTGCAGCCTGGGCCCACCAGGGCTGCCCAGAGCCATGACCTGGAGCCTCAGGTGCTGAGCAGAACTGGGAACATACCTGGGCACACCTACAGCACTGCAGACAACAAAAACTCGTAAGCTGTTGTTCAAACCCCCAGCAGCCAAAGGCCTGCAGGCAGCACTTCTGGAAATACGCCTGGGCAGGTGGTCTGCACCTCTTGGTATGAGGCTGGAGATCCCAAGGCGGTCAGTGACCTTTATCCTGGCAGCTCCAGCCCAGGGATGTAGCAGGGCATAATAGGCGCTGGTACGTACCCACCCCTGGATCCAGGTGCACTGTTAACAAAACTGTCTTTCCCACAGTGCCTGCAGAACAATACATTTTATATTCTAATGAAGTAATTATTAAAATAGGTAATTATTGAAATAACCGCATCAACTCCCAGTCATTAAAATCCTCCTAAACAGAACGGCATGATGGCTTAGGCTATTAGAAAGCTTGGCAGCCACCCAACGCCTACAATAGCTTCTAATTAATTGATCTCACCTCTAATCTGCTATTGTTAGCCTAGTGCTGATCATTTGTTTGGCCTACAGATCCTATTGCCCCTTTCATTTGATTGTATTTGTTACTGTAGCCTCTCTATCTCTTTCAATTAAGCACAGGTTAAGTGGTTCAACCGCAAGAGAATAGGAGATAATGGCACCAATCAAAGTAATCTCTTTAATTTGCTAAATGGATTACAGGGAAACCCCAGCCAAAGTGAAGTCATAGCTGGTGGCCTTCACTTGAACTATACACAAAGAGTATCTAATTATTAACCCACCACATGCCAAACTTTACAGATATCAAATAAAACAACACAGCAGTCCCGTACTAGCGGGGTTGCTCTCATTACAGGGTTTTCCACTGTAAAGTTACTATGACTGCAAAATCCTTGTATCAGTGTCTTTCCAAGCACGCCATACGCTGCACTTTCAAGTGCAACATATCTAGATATAACAATCAAAACACTGCACTGCATACCAGTCAAGGGAGTGGATTTATAATCTCTTTAAGGACATGCTTGTGGTAGAGTTCATTTTTCATATTTGTACTATAAATGCAAATGCAGCTTTGCAGCTAGTATTGCTTCTGCTGACTGGAGAAGTTTTAATAGTAAATAAGCTTTGTCCTTAAACTGGCAAGTGGGTTTCTTACCCCTCTCCTCTCTCCTCTGAAGTGTTTTTGAGCAAGCTGTCTGGCAACAGAGCTTCACACCCAGTACTTTGGCTGTGCAAGTCCTTGGCTAATCAGTCAGGCAGTGAATTCAAGAATGTGAGCTTCATGAGATGGAGGGTCATTTTCTTGCAATGACAAGGAGAGTGGGGCATCAGAAAGAAAAAAGGTAGGAGGGGACGACAAGATTTCATGCTGAAGGAAACTCAGCTTGTTGGAGAAGCAGAATTTCTTAGGAGCAGCTGGATCTCTGCTTTTTCATAATAAAATGTTTTTATTAGTGACAAAACAGAGATTACTGAGTACAAATCTACTGCTCCTGGCAGAATTCAACTTGCATCAGATGACGGGCCAGTGAAACAGAATATAGTATCATTTTGCACTTCCATTTTGCCTGTGGTTGGTTGCTTTCAAATAGAATGATTACATTAGCCTCAAGCAGAACATCTAAGTGAAATCTCCATATTAACTTAAAGGAAAGTGAGCTATATGGAGAAATAATAACCTATATTCCAGACTGGATGACTTCAGATCCTACAAAAAGTCCATTAAAAAAGGAACAGAACTTGTACTTTCCAAACCTGACACCTGGCCCACAAGAGAGCATTTATTTCTAACGTTCACTACAGTTGTCTTGTAAAGTCAAGAGCTACAGTTTTGATTTCTAACTTAGCTTTTTGCATCCTCACTTGTTGGGCACCAAAGCTTCTGTACTGGGATTGTCGACTTTACACAATTTTCTGATGGTGTGGTTCCAGGTTGTTTCCATGCCGTACAGGCACGAACAAAGAAATTATATATATACATCTCCAAAATTCCAGCAACACTCCCAACACAGCATGCCTCCGCTCCAACAAGATGTCATATTTCATAACATGTTTTTGTTTGCATGGTAACTGGCCAGTAACTTGGCATTCTTCTGCCGTTCTGTATTTCAACACCAGTTCAAACACTAACTGCTTAAAGCTGAGCACATACTTACTGCATTATTGAATTAGCAACTACATACACACACTGTAAACTTCAGCAAAGTCCTTGCAACAACTGCTTGTACAGCAGGTATGGTTCCACAGGAAAATCACAGCAGACTCCAGGTTTGTCACCCACAGTCACCTAAAGGTACACACACAAGGAACCTGCTTGCTCTGAACTTTTTGAGCATTTTGAAAAAAAAAAAAGTTCTTTATTGGTGCAGTTTGGGGAACAGGGTGAGATGCTCTTCTTTTTTCATTCCCAGACCTCAGCCTCACTACACACTGCCCTGCTTACTATGTCCTGGCCTTAGGCACCCAGGACACCTCCGTAGGCTGACTCCACTCATCCAGCCAGCAAAAACAGGGGCTGTTCTCCACAGGATGTGGGACCTGGTCTGGCTCACTGGAGAAGTGCTGCAGCACCAGCAGCTGCAACCAGCAGGGACTGGGAACCAGGCTGGGGGACAGGATGCCTCAGCCACCCTGTCATCTGCCAGATAATACCTGTCCTCTTCCTTTTACATACAGCATGCAAACGGATCAAAAAGATCTGGAGCATGACCTGCACCTCATTTCCATTTTTGCTTCTAACAAGTCCTTATGGAGATGCACTTTCTGCCCACAGCGATCAATTGTGCCTGCGTATGTACACCTGACCTAAAAATATATGGCTGGCTGACGCCTTCAAGCATGGAGGAAATCAAATGCCTAAATTTCCAAATGCCTTTGCCATTTGAGAGCACACGTAAGGCTATATTCTGCTTTCCAGCTGTCACAGCTCTAACAACCTGAATGGATTTAACAGCAGGGATATAAACAGCCTTCCAGACTTTACTCAGGAAAAAATATTTTGCTATTTTAAATTATCCTATTTCTCAGGTAATTCACAAAGATTAAACTGGGCAAAAGGGAAGGTGGAAGCTTACCCAGTAGTATTGTCGGGTTGGATGATACTCAGAAAGCTCAGGCTTTAGGGATCTGTGGTGCTGATTCAGCCCATTCACAGAGCCAGGGGTCAACCCACAGCTCTACTTCTCTGGAATGCAGAAATATTTATTCACATCTGGAAATGGCCCATCTACACTGGAAACTTTTCTAGCATTTTCTCTTCTATTATGATACAAAAGGTACCAAGCAATCCTTTTTTTAAATTGTTGTTCTCTTTATCCAACAGTCTTCCCTTCCATTTATATACCTACATTAAATAAGCAAGTCATGCCTGTTAGGAAGTAAATCAAAATGCTCTGAAATCTGCCAGAATGGGTACCAATAACACAAATTGGTACATAAATATTGAGGCCCTAGTAATCCTCCCTCAACAAGTGAGCCAAATAAGAAACTAGGTGAAACCCTCCCTTTTTAATTCCGCTGAACTATTGCTAATAGCATGGAGGCAACCCCAGCACATACAGGTCCCTAGCTTGAGTGACTGTTTTCAACACCACCTTAATTAAACCTGCTCCAAGCAAATTTAATCAGCGTGGGGAACAAAATGGCTTCTGAAAGCAGGGAGCACTTTACATCAGCGTTTCCAGCACAACTGTCAACAGTGCTGCAAAAACATTTTGCTAAGCATCAGTGGCAACTTCTGGTTACAAAGAAAGTCATTCCTATTGCAACTCTCTGAGCAAACCACTTTAGAAAGACCCCGAGGAAAGTGAACACAGGGAAGACACTTTCCCACTGCATCCCTTCCCTTTCAGTTTCAAGAGGAATTTCTCTGAGCATCTGAAATCTGCCCCTATGTTTAATGTCAGTGATAATATTCCAGGACTTAAATTCGGATCACATACAAATCTATTCCTCTTTTTCCTGTTCTTTCCGAAGTGTCTGCTTATAGTCAAGGCAGAAGACAGATTGCTGGGCCAGACAGACCCTGGGTCTGAGCCGGCACAGCCTTTCTTACACTCATTGCAATATGTTTCCTACACTACCCTGTCACAGGCAGTGCAGAAACTATTTGCTCTTTCTTTCTTCTGGCTGTATGAAGTCTATTATTTAGGTAATTACACTAGGAACTGTACCAAGCAAATGGTTTCCTCCCCTATTGATGCAAGACAAGTCTCAAGACTGATGATAATTCCATTGCCTTGCTACAAAAATAACATAAATCTCACCGATGGATATTTTGCATGATTTCTGATTGAAAACAGCCTTGAAAAAATACAACTGTCTTTAAGTCCCTTCTTCCCTAAACCCGAACTACTGTGGAACCAAACAAAAAGCAGCTCTTTTGTTGAGCAAACTACGACAGCGCTGTTAGCAAAGCCCCAAGGTAGATATTTCTATTAGTTTCTGTATCCAGCAGCACAGGCAGATCTGTTCAAGAGCTGCCCTCCCTATTCCACACCACTGGCCAAAGGTGTGCTGGGCAAAAGGCATAGGACTCCCCTTGCAACCCATTTGCTGTGAAAAACAGCTGGTATTGGCAACGAGGGCAGGCAAACGAAGAGGAGATGTAAGGCAGTGGTACAAACTCTGATCTCCTATTCCCAGGGACCATAAGGAGATACCAACCTCTGACAGGGCTGGGGTCAAAGCCCTCTCTTTGTGCTCAATGTTGGAGCCAAATAGCATTCCCATGGTTTGGCTGCCATGTACCCCATTAAAATGGATGTTCTTAGGGACTACAGCCCTGTTCCCTTTCCTCGGCAGGGACAAGTCTTCTGCACTCGCTACAGACCACAGATCCCCGAATGCACAGTGTTAGAGAGACCATCTAAAGGCACAGTTACACCCTGATAATAAAGTTGCATCTCAAACCATTTAGTTCAAATGCAAAGATGAACATACACATAGATCATCAAAGGAAAGGCGCTTTGCAAGGACTGTTTTTAGAAGCCAAGTGTAAAAAACCAAGAAATTTGCAAAAAACCGCCACCAAACAACCAAACCAGCTCAAAAAAACAGAACAAAAAAACCAACAACAAAAAACAAACAAACAAACAAACAAACAAACAAAAACCAAACAAACAAACAACAAAAAAAACCCCCAACAACAACACCAAAAAAAACAGTGGTAAAAAATAAATAAATTGTCTTTTAATTTCTGTTGGCAAGTCAAATATGCCATCTCTCTGTCAGTAAGTGCAGACTTCTTCACAGGCCCTATACTAATTCCTATGCTTTTCAGACAATGAATATGTAAAAAATTTAATACTACTTCAGTAGGCGTTAAACACAAATGAAAATACCTTATGTCTAGAGCACTCTGCCAGAAACCATCTGCTAAAAACCTCCAATTTAAACTTAGGCTTATGACATGCCTGGTTACTACTGCAATCCCAAAGTAATGGGAAACGCAGGAGAAAATGGCAAGCTTTGGTGCCTTTCCTACTAAACCTCAAAAAAATCTGTGAAAAGTATCTCCTTCTTGAGAGGTGAAGCCTTCCCTCCTAATATTCAATTTTAATCTGCAGAGGAAAAATCACTTTCTTAGCTCAAAAAAACACAGTTCATTTCTTTCTCCAAGTAAAAGTGTTCTCTAAATATGACCCAAATTATCAGGTAATTTTGCTTCAACCAAAACTGAATTTTTTTAGCAATTCAACCCTTTGCCATTTGCAGTCATCTTAATGCCACCACTCTGCCCGAAAGACCGGGGTTGCACATATTACTTACACAGTAGCAAATACAATGCAGTTAGAACCTGCTCAGAGTTTTTAGACTAAGGATACACAGAAAAGCATTGCTGCTGCACAGTCCCACAGGGCTCTCCAGGCTGCCTGGTTTGGCTGGAAGTGAAGCAGCATCTAGTGCTAGCCAAGGAAATACTATCACTCAAAGACACCGAAATAGCCATGGAAAGAAGACACCATGCAACAACACAGCACTCCTATAGCTCTACTGTAGAAAAATACTTCTCTTCAAAACTCTTACAGAAAAATCAGAATTGCTCAGAAAAATATTTTGGATTACTAATCAGAGAGGAAAACAAACAAACAGCAAACCTTTTACAGCTTTAGCAGAGCATGTAATATAACTTAAAAAGGAAAAAAAGCTAAGCAGTTTCAATCCTCAGGCTTTAAACACACTAGTCACATTATTTCCTAGACAAAATTTAAATCCATCAGTATTTCAACAGTTCCCTAAATTAATAAGCTATATACTATTTTAGCAAAATCGGTTCAAACAATAGAAAAACAGAAAGTGAGTGGTGTCAATCAGACACTAGCTGAAAGTCTTGATGTATATTAAAATCTAAGAAGTATCTAGAAGTTAAGACTTTAGGAAAATATTAATATAAAATACCTAGGAGTACAATCTTTGAGGAAAAATGTGTTAAGCCAAATACATATGGAAGCATCTAAAATTACAAGCTCTTATTTCAACTTCTGGTTATTCAGTAGCTAATCTGCACTGGAAGAAGGTAACTAAATACAAATGAATTGTTAAGAAAAACACCCAGTATTTGCTTGAATATTTAACAGCTGGAACAGCTGGACTGGATTACTGAACAATGAAATTCAGTGTGCAGTCAGGTAGCGAGGCAAGAAATCTCCCTGAACAAAGCCACAGCAGAAGGAAATAAAATAACAAGCCTTTATAACAATCCTTTCTTTCTTCTTCTTCTTAACCAGCTATTAAATCTCACACTGAATGTCCCATTTCATAAATACACGTGAATCAAATCAACACATCTAGAAGCCAAGTTTAAAGGTTTTTAAAGGTTTCTTAATTTCATTTTATAGTGACAATATGTAATGGGATTTCATTTGTTTTTAATTGAACATGTTGGATTCCCAGTGCTGGAAGGATGCTAAATTTCATTTATTTATTTATTTATTTGAAAGTATAGGAAATCTTAGGAGCTCTTTCCATCACCCCTTATCTACACTGGCTGCCATTGCTGAAAGCAAGAGGCTTATCTCAGATATTGACCCAGGACAGTTTTATTGAAATTGTGTGAACCTGCTCTGGTGCTCTCTGAAATATATGAAAGTGCAGTATAAGCACAGAGGCCCAGAACAATTCCTGAGGGACGTGGGACCGCAATATGCAAAGGTGTCTCTGGATGAGGAGTTGTAGCTCAGGGATGGAGAACAGTGGAGATAAAGGTAACCATTTTTCATCTTTCTGTTTCTGGCCCCCACAAGCTCATGGATCATCTCCTGATCAGATGACAGCATGTGAGATCCAGTACACCTAATTCAGATGGACTCTCTCACATGGGTATATTACACACAAGTATTATTTTTAAACCTTGTTTAAATGGTAGCTGTCTAATGGCAGCTCCATTTGCAAACTTTCAAAAGCATCTTTTTCTTTCCAGCACAAGGAAGCTGAATGGTTACTTTACAAGGACTGCAGCACTGTTGTCTAAAACCTGGATTCTCTTCTGATCTGCAGTGCTATTTTGACTTGAACCTTCTGCTTCCTGGAGATGGACTCAATGGTCCTTCCACCGCCAACTTCTGCCTCCAGCTGCCTCATTTTCCCAATTCAGTGAAACATCTGCTGTCGAGCGGCTCTTCTGCTATCGATATCACTGCAATAGCCAGGCAGTCCAACACTAGGGCCATGAGTATACAGGATAGATATCCCAACAGACTGATCACCAATCAATCAATGAGAGTGACCAAGTTCAATCTTGACAAACTTTCCTTAGAGGGAGCCAACACCTCATCAGGATGAGCAAAACCTTGGAAAACACAGCAATATGGAAGACACTGTCAAGTTCAGGCAGTTGATGCTGTGCCAAAAGACCCATCAGAGCTGCTTCAGATCCTCAAGTGGAATTCCTTTATGTTCAGGCACTGGCTTGTCTTGCCAAATATTTCTAATGCAATTTGCATACCTCAGAAAAGATCCCAAACTTTGCAAGTTAAGCCAAAACACAAGCCCAGCCAAAGCCTCCACCTGCACAAAATGTTTATTTTTAGCAGCTGCAGACTTAGGGGAGCCTGGCAATAAATTTGACCTGCAGCTGCTCATCATGCCAATGCTGTGTCAACAAATGGCAGGCTGGCAACAAACACGTTAAACACAGCACTACCCGATTTATTCAATGCATTCCTGATCAGAGGGGAGACAAATGCTGGTATATGCAAGAGACCCAGATTTAGAGGAGGCTTCTGTTCATCCATTTGAGAAAGATCTGGCTTGAACTGCCTTATTTTTTTGTTGGCCAGTTCCATCCATGCCCATTCATGGATTGTTTGTTTACTATTTTGCAAAGGAAGCAGGTGCTTAACAGCAGATGTTTGATCACAAATTTTTCATTGGAGTTCACTGTGAGCAGGGGAAAATGAAACAAAACACTGCAGAAGTGTAGATGCAACTCACATCCACAGACCTCTCTCCTTACTTCAGTCCTGGTGGGAGGGAATTACCCCGGGTGCACTGGTGCGATGCTGCACCCAGGCAGCATGTACAGCTGTGCAATGCCTTCTGCTCCCACCAGCAATGCCAAAGAAGGAGGCAAGGACCAAGCATGCTGGAGAACTGAGGAGCCCACAGCATTCTACTGCGCCTTCCTTGGTCATGCAATAGCCTGGAAAGGGACCAGGGAGGGCTCTGGTGCAGTGGGGCAAGGCAGGAGGGAGGGGACAGTGTTTCTCAGTGGGAATGCAGCAGTGACAAGGAGGGAAAAGGCAGGGAGTAGGACAGTCTTTGTGCTCAGGTCTTGGGCAAAGGGGTGAGGGAAGAGGAAAGCCCATGGCTGTGACCCATTCCGTTTCCATACAGCTGAGACACCCTGAGCGAGCGCTAGTTTTGCCTTTTCTCAGGCCAAAGTGAGACACAAATATGTGTGGAAACAAGACTTTGAGTCAGGGTTATCATGTATGCAAGACCTTGCACTAGCCACTGGCTAACCCACACAGCTTTACTGACTCAGCCCAAATACCAGCAGAGTTTGGAAAGCACCATTGATCCCATGGGCTGAGTCAGCCAGTGCAGCACTCCCAGCAGCTCCACTTGCAGAGAGGCTCAGGGACCATCACCTCCTGTTCCCAGAGCAAGAGTGTGATAGAGAGGTGAAATAGTTGATTTCAGGTAATGGAGAGGTTACCAGCTGCTCTCTTTTTTTTCCAACATCCTTCCCAGATTATTCACAGCTAAATTTAAATGGAGAACAGTTTCACAGGTGACACAAATACGAGGCCAGGCTGCATGTCACCTTGTTACCTTTGCTGCCTTGGCTAAGTGAGGTAGGTTTTTTAATTCTGCTGTGCTCAGTGATGATCAGCATGCAGCCCTGGCTGTGTTTGACCGGTGAGGAGGCACCACTCATGGCACCTCTGTTGGGCACAGGCTTGCCCAAATGCCAAGGGGACTTGTGATCTGAGGGTTAAATGCCAGCTTTCCTCTCAGCTGAGAAAAACTTCACTGCACAGAAAACAGGAATGACACACAACCTTCGCATAACCCGACCCCTCTGGGCACATACCTTCAACAGACAGCTAAAAAAAAAAAATAATTTTAAAGCTCTTTATCTGATAGACAAGTTATTATTATACCAAAAGAAGGGAAACATCAGAGACATCCTGAACAGTGCTGACTACCCACAAATCCCATTAAATGAATTTAAAAAAAAGGCCAAGACAACAATGAAACCCTTCACCCTTAATCCTGGATTTATACATGTGTTGTAATTAAATATAAATTGAATTTCAAAGCCATTTCAAATAAAAGGGCAGCTCAAGAGGCAGAATGATAAAGAGATCTATATATAAACATCAGTTATACGAATACCTACTCAATGCCAACATAACATAACCATTGACAGCTGAATACCCTGTTACGCAACACTGGCCAAGTTTTTGTAAATTTGGTAAAGAAATAGTACTTCAGAGGAAACATTAGAAAAAAATGGCCTGGTAGGAGGGAAGCACATTCATACTACAACTGTTAACTCAAAAAATAAATTGGGAAGAGCCTTCCCTCTTTGAAATCCACTGTTGTGTTCTGTTTTCCAAATATCTGGTGAAGGTATTTTTGGCCCCCAGACCACAGGTCTGATTTTGGCCATCCACTGTTAGCCTATAAAGCAATTGGTGTGTTTTATCCTTCTTTCTTTGCAGGATGAGAGGAGGGGAAGGTGGCAAGAAGAGATGCCTCTGGCTGAACACAGGGAGGATACTTTCAGCAAGAAGCCAGGCAGGTCTCTGGACAGAGGCTGTGCAAACCTTCTCCCAGTCAGATCCAGACTGGAAAAAGCTGGGATTGAGCTGGGCTAATCTTGGAGCTGGCCCTCCTTCCAGCAGAGCACCTGACTGGAGCCCTCATGGGGTTCCATCCCACCTGAGATATAGGAGATGCCACATCCTCCATGGGGTTGGCAGCCTCAGACCAGATCTTGGAACACCTAGGTTTAGTTTCCAGCTCTGCCACAAATTCCACGTGTTACCCTGGGCAGGGAAACCTAATCCCCATGCTTCCCTTCTCCGTTACCTCGGCTCTTCCTGTTTGTCTGTCTCCTCTGATTAAATGTTGAACTCTAAAAGCAGGGGCTGTGTGTTCATATGGTGTTTCAAGCAGTGTGGCTTGATAGGATTTGGCACATTCATGTGCAGTGAAGTAAATCAATCAATATTCAGGAGCGTTACATTACAGCATAGCATGGGCAGAGACATCTACTACAGGGTCTACCTTTAGTTTCTTGATTTCTTTCCAAGAATCTTAAGGATAATTTTGTTTAAGTATGTAATGAAAGATTAGGGTTAAATCCATAATGCACATGAAAATGAAGTTATGCCATTCAATGAACAGTTATTGCCCTCCTCCTCGTAAAAGTTTATTACACACAAAAGCATTCTGCAGGCATGGGTAGCTATTAAAATGCCTACACACCTAGTTCTAGTTAAACTGTGGCTTCATGCATCCTTCTGCAAGATCCCAGAAATAAATAGCAGTTGTTTACTGCAAAAAAAAAACGGTGGGAAGGAATGCAGGACTGTATTTATGCACTGAAACAACCGAAACAACCACTCCCATTTGTTCCAGCGGAGCTACTGCACAGCAAGAATGAACTGTGCCTGATGCCTTTTCCAGCTGTCAGTGGCTCACCAACACCACACCTTCCCTGCCTGCCTGCTGCCAAATCCAGCCTCTTGGGTCCTTGGAAGTAACCACTGGCATCATTTTGATGCAAACTCTCTGCCACCCCATTGGTGGAGGACACCAGCGTGGCAGGAAACCTGCTGGAAATGACAGTAACAAATGTTCCAACACCGAACAGCAAAGCCATAGACTCTCTTAAACCGGCTGTTACAGAGCCTATATTTTAATTTTAATGGCGAATCTTATGGAACAGACATGTTGGAAGAGCAATAAGTAATAAGTTATTGTACCCAGTCTTTCATTTTTGAATAGTTAAGGAGATTAATGTACTTGTCTGCACTACTACTCTGAGCTATTCTGAAACAAAACCCCAGGCGGAGCAACTTCTCCACTGCCATGGACGTACCAAACTCTAGGCATGCTTTGCCATGCACCTCCACAATACATACTGCAGCATCTTGTTTGGATTGTCTTCTCTAAATAAAAGGTAGATCAATAAATAAATTTAATTAGCACATTAGAATAGCCATTATTTGCTCTGACACATAATGAGGGAAATGAAACAACTTCAAAAGAGATTTGCTCAATTAACACAAGACTTTATAATGGCACTAGAATAAGATCTTATCACAGATCTAAATAGCCTGGATTGCAATTTCTCTCTGACACATACTGGCATGCTTCTGACAGTCATACTATCATTAGAGGGATCTGTCTGCACTTCCATGATATCCCTAATCCCCTGTTTTGAATATTTAATAACTACAGCAAATGGAAATCAGTGCACCATACTTCAGAGATAATTCCCGTAACAAGGATGGAGGGGCTGTATTGCTGCAGCCTATTCTTCTAGCTGTTCCCATTCAAACTTCTCAGCATTTCCCTGTGGAAAAGTCAGAAGACCTGGCTTTGTTATGGGTAGACCTGGCTCTGTCATGCAGTTATCCATAGCTGCAGACCCTGAAATGCAATTCATCAACATAGAGCAAACATAATGCTAGTTAAGCACTTCTCCTTTGTGCCTACAGCTGAATCAGCAGCCCTGATTTGCCACGTGGTACATACAGGTACAGCACGGAGAACAACTCTAAAATTAAGGAAAGTGAGTGCAAAAAAAGATTAATCTCAGTATATTTTTGTTAAAATCTCTGATAGAATATTTTACAAGGGAAAATCACAAAAGTTGTTCTTCAGAGCAGTCACCTCCACAGGGTCTCAAACCAAATCACAGAATAATTTTTCAATGAAACCATGAACCAGTTTTACTTCAGGCAAAACCACTGAGATTTTCCTTAAAAGGCAAGCAAAATTACCTACACATGATCAAGATGCTGCAAGCCTTTCTTGTTAGGATACTAACTGAAAAGCAGTCAATAGAGATTTCTCACATCTTAGATTTGTCTTGTCTCCTTTTTTTAAGAAAGAAAACCTTTCTTGCAAAAAGAAGGAAAAATCCCTCAAAATAGCATTTTCCCAGGCTTGCAACAAAGTATAATTCTAAAATTGCTGGGTAAAAAAAAAAAAAATCTTTACAGTAACACCTATGACCTCACCCATAGGCAAAGGCAGAAGTCTGCAAAGAAAGCAATTCTGTGCAACACACAGGTTCTTCTTTTAATGTACAAATCAAATGCCTAATGCCAGTGCTCACTAGGGGTTGTGTTCAGCAAAAAAATCCAGGCAGCTCTACTAGCTGCTCCTTTTCAACATCCATAGATATGTATGAAAAAAAATGTGTATCTATAAGAAAAACAACAGGCATCTTTCATCTTAACTTACTGTTAATTAAGCCGCTCTTATAATTTATTTCTTGATAATTTTACAAAGAACCTAAGCAACTGTGAACTCAGTTCAAAAGCTGAAAAAAACTCTTTCTTTGAAGGTTTCTGTGAAATTCTACTGCATGTGCATGGAAAAAATAACCTTGTCAGTACAAAATGCCTTAAAGGAATCTCCCATCAAAACCCCAGCAAGAATGTAGACTCTTGACTGAAAAGAAGAGATCAGTGCAGTCTCTGGAGACAGTATCAAAGGCAGAGACGCTAAGCAACAGCAGATTTAGCAGATCTCTCACTTCCATCTCTTCACTCCAGGACGCCAGCCACCTCAAGAGACTAGCTCACATCAAACAGAGAAAACGATCAGCTATAGGCTCGAAATTAAGCTTACACGGTTTCACAAAAGACCTGAGTGTTTCTGAGAGATAAATACACAGCTGAATTTGAACAAGGAGCCCGCCGACCGCTGACGGCATCCTGCTCGTCTCCACCAGCAGCTTTGACAGGAGCCATGGCAGAGTTCCATGCACGCAGCACTGAGGGTGCTCACTGGCACCGACAGACTCACACAAACACCTTTGCCTTTGAATTCCCCAGGTAAATATGCAAACCACAAGGGTTTGACATCATTTATATAAAGAATGGTTAAAATACAAGCTGAAGAGACACTGCTGAGAAAGACCTGGAGGGCTGGACAGAAAACACTATGACATTTGGGACAGTGAAGGAAGAGGTGCCAAGAGATCACACAAATGCTAAAATAAGGAGCTTCAGTTTGTTCCGAACATGGATCATGACATAACAGCAACTTGAAATTCATGGGGGATACAGATTCTTGGTAACATTAAATAAAATCTCTTACTTTGAAAAGCCGGTCTACATGCCATCACTTGGCAGACGTTTAAACTGAAAATCTTTACAGTTACAAAGTAGTGGTTTTAAACACTTACTCAAAATACCGCTTGTTTTAAGGCAAAATCTGCTCCGACACAACGCAGAGGTTACTGAAAATCTGTTGGTTTTTAGGTTTTTGTTTGGGTTTTTGTTTTCCTGTAGGACGACCAGCCTCGTCCTAGCTCTAGGTCACAATCAGCTCTACATATTTTCTAAGATAAAAATGCTAGCTTTCTTCTTTCATGCTTGCATGAAGCAGACTGATTAAACATTTGTCCTCTAAAATTGGAAATGTTATTTTACATCAGGAAATCACAGAGGTTTTGATTTGTTTTGGCTTTCGTTTGCAGTTTGCCTCTCTGAAAAATGATACAGGAAGTACCAAAACATACTGTACTTGCACTCTACATAAAGATAAGGTCTATCAAAAATCTCTTCACTTGTGATGGATAACTTTTGCAGGAACAAATACATAAATAGCAATACTCTGAAACTGCCTTCTATTCACATATTCAAATCTTTGCAAATTAGACATGTTTATGATGTCTGGAACAGCATAGAATGAAAATGGCACCAGATCCCACCCCAACCTCACTGGGAAATTCTGGGTCAGCTGCTGGAGAACTGCTGGAGCTGTGTTATGGGGCAGTGCTTGGCAATGTTTCCTCCCACACAGGAGTGCTAGCTAATTTGCTGGCAGGTGGAGCAATTATCAACTGGGGGGTGGAACAAAAAGAGAAAAAGAAAGCAAAAAGAGGGGAAAAAAATAAGTAATATCTATTCCTTCACAAGACTTTAAATCTCAAAATTGTTGGCAGGCCCTCATGAAGTTTCCAATTTCTCTCCTGGTGAGAAATCCCACACAAGCAGGAATGGCTTCCAAACAAAACTTGAATGGCAATGCTTTTTAAATATAAGTTTCTCCACACCTCAGGTACCCAGCTGTAACACGGACACAATTATATGCCTTGCCACACTGAAATTTTCTGAAAATAATAACATATGTATTTGAGGCAATCAGACAAGATATGGTAGGATTGATTGTCCCACAAAGGTCTCAAAAAAATTAATATTATCTCAGAGAAAATTTTCAATTACATGCAATAAATACTCTCCAGCTATGACACAGTGAGTTAATTCCTAATTATTCACTGTGCTCAGAAATATGTTTTATCACTTCTTTGATTCCTGGCTTTTCAAATATGCCTCTTTTTCTCAGTAATTTCCTCCAGGCAAAAATACTCCCCAGGTAAAGTGAAAACACGACATCAAATAAAAACCAAAATAGCAGGGAATGCTGGTTGTCAGAGCAGTTATTGTACTCGCTCTAATAGCCTGATGCAAGAGCTGCACAAAAGTCCTGTGATAATACAAATATAAAATCCTTGCACAGACAAAGATACACGCCGAGGCATGAAATAAATGAATGCCTACTACTGAGTTACATCAAGGCTGAATTTTCCCCTGGAGTCCATGATTGATTAATTCCTGTAACTTTGGTACCTGAAAGACAGGAGATTTTTCTTGGTAGTAAAGAGCCTTATAAGATATACTTAAACGGATTATGTTGATACCTTTCATGATGTAACCCTAATGATAATTTAATTGAAAAAGTGCTTTAAGCCATAATAGCAGAGAAGACAGGATTTCCTTTTTTCACTTTGACAATTATGGGCCAGTTCAGAACTGCTCTCAAAATAAGGAGGAAGACAAATTTCCAATCAACTTAAAAGAATGTGTCAAATTCTGCAACAGTTTTCCTCAAGCCAAATACAGAAATGTACTGGCATCAAAGCCCACAGATTTTTCTCATCTCTGTTCCCAGATCTTTCCTCTTCCATCATGGAAATCACTCTATGTTTATCCATGTGCAAGCGTGCTCATTACCATACCATCTCGTACATACCATTTTTGCTATCTGCTCCTCAGAGCAAAGAGCTCCCCAGTGATTGAGGAGCCAGTGGGCAAGGCTACCTGGCTTTTACCTGTTGTTCTCCTCTATGCTTTCTTCAATCTTACATCTTTTAGTGCTTCACATGCATTTTTTGAGATGCCATCATGTTTGTAAGACTGAGAGCATCATGCCACTCATGAGCGGATGATCTTTATCATCATTCACATTGGTACCACCACAGACATACTGATAATAGAGACAGAGCAAAATAATTTTGGTTTTGTACGATCATTTTCTTTTCCATAGCTTCCTGCTGATTTATATACCTCTTGTAGCCAGCCTGCAGGGTGCACATGAACCAGGACTCATGCTAAAACTTCATTCACGGGGACAGTGCACCAGGACATGGTAGGAGTTTGTCCCTGATCCCATCATGTCTCCCAGGCTAGGGGACAGATGTTGCAGCCAGCTGAAAAAGCTGATTTTCTGCCAGTATTTTAAGAGGGCAATCAGGATGAGCTAGGTATTTATAGATCAGCTAACCTGGTATTGATTTCAGGCAAAATAACATAAATGCTGTTATAAATGCAATCAGTAAAGAATTAAGGGTTGTTAGCATAACTAATGAAAATCAACAAAGTATTATGGAAAAGTAGTCTTACTGCATAAGCTTGGGCTCATTACACATATGGTTGGAAGTACTGCTGGGAAAATACCACACTTAAAACTACTGTCAGGCATTTGAATTAGTTTTACATGACATTCCAATTAAAAATTATCAGTGGACATAATCAATAGAGAAGAAAATAGATTAAAGAGCTGGCTGATCTATCCTAAAAAGTAATTGTAGATGGGAAGCTATCAGCAATTATAGATATTTCTATGGCAATTTTACATGGATTTGGTCTCAATCCAATGCTGCTTAAATTCTGTCAGTAACTGGGGGATAAATTGAGTAATATTAACAATATCCCCAACAATGGTTTTTGGAAGAACAGTACTAGGTAAGAGAACATCAGACCAGATCAGTTCCAGAGAGTGAAGCACAGTAATTCATAAAGGAGACTCAGCCTCAAATAGCTAGCCTCTCAGTATCATCTCATTTCAAGTTCACATATGTACAAATAAAAGAATACAGTTTGCCCACAAAGGGCACAGGATGCACTTGAAAAGCTGTGACTTAAAAGCATGTGAGATCACTGTGGCTGACCAGTTAAATGTACAATTACCACACAAACCAGTCACAGAGAAAACCACCTCTCACATAAGGAAACCGGAGAAGGAAGTCAGTATTTGTGACTGTAAATTATGCTAACGAAGCATTTATGGCACACAAAAACTTCTGGCACCCTTTTTCCAAAACGAAGTTGACCAGTTGAAAATTACTCACAAAAGGGCAAACACAACAATCTGTCGTCTGGGTACTTTGCCATATTCTGAAAACAAGAAACAAAAAAGAAAACACAAACATACAGCCAACCAAATGAACAAAAAACCCAAAAAACCCTAAGACCGAAGTCTAGATCTCAATTTGTCAAGGTGAAGGAGAAATTGGAAACACCTCACATCATCTGTAAAAAGAAACCCAGACGTGCACAGCAATAAAAACTTGAGTGGATGAACTCACAATGAAGGAAGAGGAAACACAAATAAATCAACTGTACTTCTCACCCCTTCTCCTCTAATATCAGCCTTATTATCCAGCTACACTCCATGGCCCAGAACCTGAAAGACAGAAGGAACAAAGAGGAGGAGGCAGCAGCACTGGGAAGTACAAAGCAACGTGCACTAAGATATGAAGCAGCTAACCAGGCATAAGTGCTGATGCTACAAACAGCAGGGCATTGATGGTGCCCCTCCAATAAGTGGGAAAGCTTTCTTTCCCAGCTATTCAGCAATCCTCTGCCTAAGGCATAAACATACCCTTCAGCCATAGAATTCCATCCCTATCTATAATGAAGACAAGAACTATGTATGTGCGTGCACTGACTGGTGAGGAAGCTCAGAGCAGTTTCTACCCTCAACTTGCTTTTCCAGAAAATTTATCTGTATCATTGAGCAATCATTTTGATGAAAACCCTGCAATTTATTTTGCCTTCCAAAGCAGTGACATCAGCACTCCCTAGGCAGGAAGGATCCAGAGATCCAGAAGAGTTATCACCTAGCCACACACATAGTCAGGTTTTGGTCACCCAGTGGGCTTTTCACACTTGATTCAACCACAAGGACCTTGGCCACCTTCCATGATGTTGCCCAAACCCTTGTCTAATCACCACCACAGTAGTAGTGCTTCTCCCTTCATTTCCCAAATTTTCTGAGAAACAAAATACAAAGCAAAAATAATACAAAATATTATTTAGATAGCTCCAAAAGATATCCAAAAGGATAGATATCCTTTTCAGTTTATCATCTAAGCATTAATGGGTACCACTGACTTGCTCAGATAACTGTTCAATATTTCTTTGTGGTCCCTTGCAGGTGTTCTACTTCTGGTTTTGTGAGATGAGGGAGGAAAGGATTAGTTAAGCCCAAGAGAGTCAGAACTGGCATTAAAAAGCTGCAATATGAATGGGCTGGCCCAGTTTCAGCTTTTCAAAGAGTCCTACATTCCTAGAGACATCCTAAGGTCACGAGCATTATACGAGTCTTCTGTTTGTTGTATACACCCAGAATGTTTTCATATGGCAGGAATTTAATACTTTCATTCTCAGGCATTTCCATTCACTGGTGCTTCATGCATCCCTCCTGTATTTTCTCACTTTTCATTGCTGCACATCCCCTTCATGGATATGAAGCACTCTTCCACAGATATGTAAAAACAAGTTATTTCATCTCTAACATACTGCTGATCTGCTTATCAACCACACTTCTGACAGGGAAATCATGGAGGCACAGAAATCAGCATAAAGACTAGCACATTAAGGGATGAAAGAGAAGCATTTAGAAAAACTTAACACAAGAAAAGGGGACAGAAAAAGACAAGGTTAGATCTAGACATGATGTGAACAGAATGAATACGCCCACAGGGCACAGAGAATGCAAACAGTAGGTGGTCTTTAAGGCTCTCGTCTTCATTCCCAATAAACTAGAGGTGGCAGCTGGAGAATGCAGAAAGCCTACGGATAGCCTCACCACCATTACCCTCGCTGTTAGTGTGTCCCACCACCATACTCTGGAATTTAGCTTGCATATCTACTGGCCATTTACTACTGAACAACATGTCCCACCTTCCTCCTCCCTGAGCTCACAGCTGCAAGATCCCAATCCCTTCATGACAGTCTCAGTGTTCATCTGACCTGGGCCATTGATACAGCAATTTAGAGTTCTGAACTGGCAGAAAACATTTCGCTTTTAATCCTCCTCACATGTGGTAGCAGTTTGGCTCTCTGAACTGGCTCCCCAAGGATGAGAGGGGCACCCAAGAAAAGGATGCCGCAGCTGCCATGGTGCAGGAGGCTGGAGCAATACCAGCACTCCCAGCAGCCACCAGCCTGGCCACGAGCAGAGCCTCAGCATGAAACTGCACCCTTGCTTAGCACGAGACCCTGTTTTCTAACAGTATCACATTCATTACCTTACAGAGCACCTTCTGAATGAGGATACGCTACATTTTTGAGTGATCAGTCAAACCCAAATAATCAATTACACCTTTTGTCAAAACTGTTTACGCTTTCACACTGTGCTGGAGTCATTAAGAACGAACACTGAGCAGGACTGGTTATTTATCCTCCTCCTCTTGCCCTGAAAGGGAATTAATCTTAAACTTTCCGTTTAATGATCTCAATACAGGCTCACTGTAAATGACAGCAGGCTGCACTGAGAAATATTTAAAAACAGAAGGGCCTCTGAATGACAGAGTTTAGCAACACACAACTGTTCCTCCACATGCATGCCAAGGGAAGCCAAACCTCTGTGGAAGGCGAGGTTAAAAATGTGCTGCGTGCCACTCCAGTGCTACAGAAAACATGCTGTAATTAGCAACCTCTAGAGATTTATTCAAGCTGAGAAAGATAAAAGTGAGTGATTCAAAAGCAATTCTTAAAACTGCTGGCCGACCCACTTAACATTCTCTCAGCGTCTACACAGAAAATGCAATTCTTCTGTCCAAGAAAGGTAATTAATGAACCTGCCCTACCCATCCATCACCCCTCTTGGGATGCTGGCCACCAGTGTGCTCCAGCCCGCACAGCGAGGTGGGATACAACGCTTCAGCTCCACATGGGTGTCAGTCACACACAGCACCCTCACAGTGAGGAACGATGCTACAGCAGAGCATCTCAGACGTATCATTAAAGAGTGGTCCAGGGTGGGACACATCCCTTAGCTTGGCCTGGCTGTGGTCCTCAGCAAATCCCTCCCTCTCACTGCCCTGTACCACCACGACCTTTCCATATGCACCAAAACCAGCAATACGTGTTGCCAGAGCAGAATAAACCAGAATGTTTCAAATTCTGGTCTGGGTGATTTTCATCGATGGGCAGGGGCGACATGGGGCTTCATCACATGACAATCTCCTCCCCACCACCATATGTAGCAGACTTTATCTGCAATGCTTGTCTAGGTGGGGTGTTTATCTTATTCCCTTATTCCTCCAGAGGAAAAAGAGAGTCTGCTTTTTCATATTTTAAGAATTTTTTAATCCAATTTTAAAACCAATTTAATTTTTATCATTATTTTCCCATTATTCTCACTGCTCCCCTCCACGGATCGCCTTCCACCCAGGCAAAGCGGACAGCTCCCCACAGCAGCAAGCCACGTTGACAGCCATCATCTCATTCACATGCACACTTAGAGCACTATAAATCTGCTCAAATATCATTCCTCCCCGAGGCAATGTTTTTTTTTTCCCCCAGAATATCTACATTGCTAGCTGCAGAAATTTCTCCTTCTAATTAACTTACAGGTTCCAAATATCACCAGCTGGAACCACAGCACAAAGCCTGGGCATTGAATACAGGGGCACCCAGCTGAAGGATGAGGGTCGTTGCTATCCTTGCTTTGCTTTGGTGCTTTTTTTCTGTTTTCCCTTTCATTTAAGAGCCAGCAAGTTGAAAACTACTGAACCCTTTATCGACACATGAATGGATAACCCATGAACTGAATGAATTGAAACTATCCACAGAACCCTTAACTGATATTTTTGTTGGCCATGTCACATCACGTTATATTTCTGACGTGTCATGTTTATGCCTGAGTCACGGTGCAGCCTGATGGAAGAACAAAGCACAGTGCAATGCAACAGGACATACCGGTGAGGCCAAAAACTCCATCTGACTGCTGATTGACTGCCCAACACTAATTTGGATTTAGTTAATTCCTTCTAAAAGACAAGAACAAAAGTTCAGAGAAGGTTAAAGGGCACATGCAGAGTTTAATAATCTATTAACACAATAACCTACCATATATGACTATGCAATAAGCTGAGGGAATTTGCCAGAAACACTTCACTCTGCAAACATTATTTACCGCAAATCTTGATTCATTACACTCTTCGTACACACAGAGAAGGGCGGCGTTTCTCTAACAAGAAGGCTCCAAGACATGAGCTGAGTAGGTCTAAGGTAAAAAACAAACCCTAAGCAGCAGACAAATGAGAAAATTAAGTTTACAGTATTTTTAATTTTTGTTGATGAAAACTTGTTACTGTTGGGGCTGAATTCAGGCAGGCTGGGAAAGAAAACCTGACTTCAAACAACAGCAGGGAAACAAAGAAGTCATTTTAATCTTAAAACTTTAAAAACCATAAAGATCAACTCATTAAATGATCTCTGCCTTTCAAGTCCTGCCTTTCGATGGATAGTTTTTGCTTTTGTTGGATTTTCTTGATTAAATGCAGCCAACAAGGCTGATCTTCATTTTTACTTAAAACCAAAGGCAGTTATCAGACAGACATGGTGCTGACCCTGAGAAGAGAGTCACTAGACTTCCACTCTTCTGCCCATGCCTGAGGTACAGGCAAAGGTTTATTCCTCCACTGCTTCTTCATTAGCACAAAAGAGTTGTGCTGCACTGGCAGCCCCACCATCCTCCTGCAGAGAGAACTGGGACCTCTGGGATCCTAAACCAGTCTCAGACAGGGGCTTGAAAAGAACAGGTTTGCATTCCTTACAGCAGTGAGGGAGACCCTGATGTTGAGGATGGTGTGATTTGTGATGATGATCTTAACCTAGTACCACTTCAAGAAATAAACTAGTTACTGTCTTTTAAGGCCATTCATACTTTGCCCAAATAAGGCTTCAAGAAAGTTACAACTAAAGTTCTTTTGGCTTGGAAGACTGTTTTTGCTGCCTAAATAAAACTTTTACTTAACCAGTAAAAGAATGACACCAGTAAAGTTCTCCTGGTGTTATACCAATATGTGCATACTTTGGACCAGGACAGCAACATCGTGAATGAATGAAAGAAGGTATAGCACTAAAAAAATCTCCATTTGCCTGCAGTAACAGAAGGCTCAGTAGTTGCTCCTGCAAAAACAGTCATGCTGTCACAGTATCTTACTGACACGGGTATGCAGAGAGAAGCAGGTGGTAAAGAACTTATGGCAGCATGACAAGAAAAAAAAAGGGGTGACTGAAAGATCCCAAGTAGGCCCCAATCATGCTCCTCAGACCAGTTATAATGTAATACAAGAAAATCAGGAGCAAAGCAAAGGGAAACCAACTTTTGCTTAACCTGCTCTAGAACCATCTCTTGGTTTTGATGAAATTCTTCTGTGAATGGTAAGATTTTTTTAAGAAAAACAACTTGCGGGCAGCATTTCAGCATCAAAAATATGTAATGCAGCTTCAAAAGCACACTAAAGTTCAGAATCGCTTTAGGTTTCCTTGTCTTGCACCTGTTAACTTGATGCATCCAAAAATTATTCTAGAAAACACTGGCCATGTATAAAAGCATGTTCCAGAACCGTCTATTTTGTAGTTAATATTCCCTTCAATCCTACCACAGATTTTTCATTCGGAGTAGTGCAGTCCCTCTATTATATTAGGTGGACCAGTGGCAACGCTGTTCATCTGGCTGGCAGTCTCTGGGACTGCTGCAATCCCATGGAGCACCTCACAGCATCACAGCTGTGATTCAAAAGCATAAAGCAAAACCACCTGATTGCCTCTCCCCCTGAAGTAAATCTTACCCTTGAGACAAATCCCATGAGAAGAACTGTTTTGCTATAGATGTTGCAAACCAAAGAAAATCAGTGGGTTGACACATGAAATGGAAGGGTTTAATTTTTGCGAGACATGCTTTTAAAATTTATTTTTCTTAGTCCACGTGACCGAAACAGGAAGATGTATCAGGGTGACACTAGAAGAATACTTAAAATTGCAAATTTTGGCACCAAGTTTTCATAAACCCTTTCCCTATCCTCCGGAACTATATAACAGGTACTCAGGGAGCAGATTTACAGCTTCCTATTGAAGCCCTCCAGCCATCCATCTAAAGAATCAATTCCTGCTCCTTCCAAAGAGCAATGCAACCAAAGATGGCCCAAACATACCTCTTTGAAAACACAATCACAAACTCAGAGCATGCAGAAGGTACCCCCACCATTAACATAGTTATGAAATTGGGAAGCTGCATCAATCTTAAGCAATGTATTTTGCCTCTGTTCATGCTGTTCTGAAACAACACAAGGACTGTGAGATGATTTTCTTACTGAGTAGCACCATACTTGGAGTAATACATTACTGGTGGGACTCCCCTGATGATGTATTACACTAATGCATCATTAGGATGATGTTTCACACTGATGATATATTGCAGTGCAACATAATGAAAGCAATAGCTCACCGGGTGCATAATCCTGCCAGGAGCTGTGCGCCTGCAGCTCTCTGACTTCATTTGTAGTTCAGGGTGTCCAGAAGTTTAGATGGATTAGATCCTCAGATACACACATCTTAAAGGATGGCAAGAGTCAGAAAAATGCCAGCATACAGGTGGGTGCAGTTAGTTACAGGTTTCAAGGTACAGTATGCTAATATCAAGATGTACTTTGGCATCGCATTTTAACACCTGTGCAAAACATCTTCTTCAAACCAGTAAGTGCCTGCTACAGAGCTGCTGAAGCTCCTTATTCTTATGCTTCCCTGCAGTAGCCATCATAGCAGACTCAGGGTGCTTACAGCCTTGATAAAAATACCTAGCTTACATTTTCCATGCCAGATGTCTGTTAGAAGGAGGAGGAAGGCTGGGGAAAGGGGGTGGTTGCTTGTTTTTAATCAATAAATTCAGTGGAAGCAGTTCTGTTCAGCTATTTTTATGACCCAGACTAAGAAAAAAAGTAGGTAGTTTTGGCAACAATGAAATATTCTGGTGACCTTTCTTCTGACCTTTTTTAACAAACAGAGCTATTTGATCTGTATGGAATTCTAAAAAGACCTTTGCAGTATGATCACTGTCACTGACAAGAAGGCAACATTTTAAGATTTGTGAACTCTTAACCGTGAAATCATACATAATGTTCAAAAAGAGGGCAAACTGGTAAATAAACAAGGAAGGAACAAGCCAATCTGAATAAGAAAAGAACTTCTTCAGTCTCTCACAGAAACATTAACATTTACAATTGAACCACAACTTCATTACTTATTTAGATTTTGCTTCAATACCTTTGGGGTTCTCACATAAGCCTAAATGTGCATGCACAAACACACTCACAAAAATAACATGGATCCTGCATGCAATTTCCATCTTTTTGTATTTGTTTAGTTCTGAAAAACATAGGAGTATTTTAGACAACCAACTAATGTGCTCTGCATCTTCATCTGCAGGTTTACCAAAATGGACAGACCAGACTCCTCTCCAGGGAACATCAGCCTCTCTGGTCACAGGTTTTAAAAACGTAGATTTCATACCTTTCTTCTGACATCTCTAATTGAGAAACCACACAGCAACTCATGAACTGGAAAAGAGTATAGACACCTCAGCTAGCTAAATGATGAGTTAATATCTCTTCTTTTCTCTTTTTTTACCCCCTCATGTGTAGCCTTTCAGATGGCCTGAGCTATAGAGCTCTGTCTTGTAGATGCTATCTCCATATCTCCAGCCAGTAGAGCACAGGTTGGAAATACACAACAAAGAGCAGATCTTTCCAAGATCTGCTTGCACCAGAAAAAGTAAAAAAAAAAAAAAAAAAAAAAAAAAAAAAAATCAAAACCCTGAAACAAAACAAAACAAAACAAAACAAAAAGGAAAAAAAAACCAAAAAAAACCAAACAAACAAAAAACAAACAAAAAAAACCCCAAAACAACAACAACAAAAAAAAACCATACCCAACACTGAAAAACACCCAAACAAAAACCAAAATAAACAACCCCCCTTACATCCCCCTCACTTTTAGGGGACCGCTTCTGATCAGCCCTCCAGCACATCCTGCAGTGAATTAAATTCTAAGATAACACCAGCTGAGCATCACTCTGACCTACAGTAGCCTGAAACCACCTGTCAGGGTACTGCATGTTTTCCAAGCAGAGCTGTTCCCTCCCTGTTTCCTAGGGAGAGAACAAAGTCCACAGCAGAGAGAAGGGGATGGGACAAACACCACCTTATAGCAGCATGCTGTCCCCAAGCTTGGGGATGGCAATGAAAACTCACCTCTTAAACAGGCTACAAGATAACAACCAAAAAAAAAGATGTATTTCCCCCACCAGTCGCCCATGCAAGGGCCAACCATGTCCTGGCCATAAATTCTCTGGCACAAGAGCATTATACCAAAGGAAAGGAATGCCTTTCCATCTGTGTATTTCCCCTCAGGCACTCACTTGATAATGAAACCAGTTAAGGTCTTTGGGTTTACAATGTTATTATAGTCGGATAATATTTTGTTTGCAGCCGAGCCTGAAGAACTCCTAAGTAGTGCAGTACAGGCACCACACACCTGTTAAGTCACGGCGCTCCTTCTCTAAGTGGACAAGTCTGTTTTAGCCATCTCCCGAGATTTTCCCCTCACAGTTAATTACAAAGCGATGACTGTACCCATTTCCTGATCTTAGAGGGAATCTATAATACATGTCTGCCACGGGTGAAGGCTGTTCCCTCTGTCGCTCAGAAACACTAGCAATCCTTCTAGCAGCCCTGGCTGCCCTCCTTCAACCTTTCCCCCCAGTCGTCCCAGACCTTCTGCTGCAACAAAAACACTGCACAGAAAATAATAACCTTTCACTAGGAAAGAAATTACGTGGGCTGACTGAGACTAACATTTTCTAAAATAATTGAACAATGCACCTCCTGAACACAAAAATACTGGCACAGGCATCCAGACCAAGGTCATTCTGCAAAGACCTACATTGAGATGTACAGACCCAATCCTATAGGTGATGTTCATGCAGAGAGCCACCTAGCAAGGCAGCAGCAGGATTTTATTCACTCCCTGCATAGGGATACACTACAATAGAGGTGAACACGTGATTTCCAAGGACTTCAGGAGCAATTTTGTTTAAAGTGATTAACAGACTCATGAAGAAATTTGCCCCTTGTTGGGTCTGAAACTCACCAGAGCTACTTTCCCCCTGTGACACCTACTCTAGTATACAATTTTGATACAAAGTATTGTTGTGTCTTGTAAAACACAAGATATTCTGGAGCCAGGTCTGGCACAAAAAGCATTCTGGGGAAAAAATGAGGGGAAAGTAGTGCATCCTAAGAAGAAGTGATACTTCATTGTGACAGCAACCTGTCTTCATGCTACTCCTAGCAGGCTGATGTCTGATCCTGGGCTGGTGTTCCAGTCCTTGGAAATCGGTCTCCCTGACCTTAGAGACATATGTTAGGTCAATGATTCCCAACTTTCCGGACCAATAGCCAATTGGAAAGGATCAGCATTTTTTGCAAATCGTCACACACGCTTACCATCAACCTTGTGGTTGGAAGCTCAAAGGTGATGTGACTCAGCAGCATGGCTCCAACACCTTCTCCTTTACCCTTGTGGAATGACCAGTGTTCAGCAGACACAGGTGAAGAGCACCCCTTGGCTGGAGTCATCTCAGAGAAACTCAGAAATTGAATTTGTTCACTGGCTCCCATGTTTTCACAAGTTGTGTCACAACATATCCCAGAAGCCAGCTCCTGTGTCATTGTCCAGGCGTGAGCCCTGTCACAGACTGTGCTCCTCCTTTTCTTGGCTGCCAAGAACCAGCCTAACCTTCTAAAATACCATTTCTGAATCCCTCTGACTGCAAACACAACATCACACTGAAGATGCCACCCTTCCACTTTGAGGATAAATACAAAGCAATTCTTTCAGCAAGGAAGGAGGGAGCAGAAACATTTTCTATAATTAAATGTATGGAATTAAAAGCACAGAAGCACACAAACAGTACATAAATCAATTAAACAAAACCAGACACAATCAGACAATTTGCAGGGACATGAAAGTAAAGAAAAATATTAAAGGGAGAGCTCCTGGGTGATGGGCAGATGGACTGTGACTTATAGTTGAGGTAAGGAAAGGGACTTTGGGCATTGGATTCCTTCTGTGACATAGCTCCACTTTGCCAACCTTGAACAACAGATCTGACCCCAAAATTATTCTTTTACTCCAAAAAGACCCAAAATGTGCTCAGTACCTCTGATGACAAAGGAGAGGCACCAGCTCCAGACTCTCCTTGCAGCTGTTGGAGAGCAGCTTTAACAGTTTTATTAACATCCTCTGAAACACTTTTACTTTTTTTTTTCCCCCCAAAAAGAGACAAAGTTTACCAAACAGGGTCATATATTCCTTATCACTTCATTGCTTTCTTACTGGAACCATCACTGTAGAGTCTTCTGGGCAGTGAATGAAGTTTCATGGGTGCAGAACTGATTAAAAAATGGATTACCAAACAATATCTCAGGAGAAAAAAAAAAGTGCACATATCTCACTCTGGGTTTAGTGTTAATGCTCTTCCTTTGCACACTTCATTAAGTTTTTAAATTCTGGGCTGTCCATTGTATAAAATTCTCAGCACTATTAGGAACCCCTGGCACTCACGCAGAGTGCTTCAGAACGATGACAAAGGTTTGGCAGAAACCCCATTTGAACTGCCCACATCAGTGGCTCTCCATATAATTGCACTAGCATTGGACTGCCTCAATTAAGCTTCACTTTGGCTATGGAAGATTCCAGCTTCATCTTGGAAAACAAGGTAAAAAATTCTTTGGTTATTAAAGAAAATGAAATGGGGAATATATGCAAAACAATACTTTGGTACTCATGGAATAAAACCGGGCATTTTCTGTGACTTGTGCTATACCCTTTAATTCACTTTCCCAAATAATTTATAATGATTCTCATTTTTTACTACAAGTAAATACCATTACCTATTTAAAAATCAGAGCTATTGCAACATGTTTTCATCGAGTTTGTGTGAATAATTACATATTAAAATGGCAAACATCCCTTCCAATAACACCCTGGCAGGGTTCACTTCTTCTGTAAGTAATAAAAGTGAAAGAGAGCAAACTGTGCTTCAAGATACTTGGCTGCTGCACCATGAGGCAGCTGATGCATTCCAAATGTCTGTCAGGGCACTTTGCAACACCAACCACTGCTAATCAATAGTGAAATCTTTCTCTCTCTGGCTTAAATATATTTCTGCTTTCGTTAAACAGAAGAAAATTGCAAATTAGTTGGACTCTGCCAGACCACGCAGCTTGGAGAAACATGCTGTCATCCTGACTGGGTAAGAGTTAAAACGATGCAGCTAAATTACAATGCTTAACTGACTGTCAACCATGCACACAGGTTTTGTGGAATGCACTGCAGTATCTTACTGCTGGTCTTCAAAAGAGGCATGCCAGTCTCCACAGGCTGTCTTGTTTCTAAGCATCCAAGCATTTTTTTTAAAGTCCCAAACTCAGCTTCCCCTTTCTAGGATGCGAGCTTTTCTTCACCTCCTTCACTTGGCCCAGAAGCCATGTCCTTTTCTCTTACTGTTCATATATCTTCCTTTTCTTGATTCCAAGCTACTTGGAACAGAGATCATATCCGTCTTTGTTTGAGGACTCTGTAGCAGTCTGCATGTTGCAGTGGTACCATAAATAAAAAGTAATAAAAATGTTAGGAAAGTCTTTTGAAAAGTCCATGTTATTTTTACTATTACTCATGCTGTCACTATTTCAGAAACAATGCCAGGAAGATCTAGGACTTGAAGGGGACTTATAACAATTTTTGTAGGAATACACTATTGAAACTATGATGTTACTGACAGCAAAGTGTTTTGCAAGGTGTACAGGTTCTCCTGCTGCTTTTTTGAGTGCTTCTAACAGATGTTCAATTTCAAGTGGTCTGCAGATACCAATAGGCTGATGGTTCTGCAGGAATCGGAGCAGCAGATGTGCCCTGCATTATGTTTTGCTATTCCCTTTATGAATCGACATGTCACCCTGTGGGTTTATAGCCAGTTAATTTTGTAATGACATCACTATTTCTGTACTTTTAATGATTCTCGCAGGATTTAATTTCTCAAACAACAGAACTCTTGATCCTGGAATTGCTATGTGAAAGTAATATATAATAAACAGATTTCTTTGCATGATACAGTTCCACTTCCCACCAAATGCCTTTGCTGATAGCTTTCAGGTAGTGCTGGTATGCACGTGGATTCTTCCAAAGACCACAGATTTACAATGTGGCCTCATTTCAGGGCTCTAGACAAACGTCTGTGTATCTCTCTATAGGATCATTACCCTCAAACAAGCTCCGCTCAGTGGCTGGAAGGAATGAGAATAAGAAGGGAATAAGGATAGAAACAATGGGGATTTCCACTGGCTCTGCTGCAGAAGGGTAGGTATTGCCCCTGTCAGATGCCGTGTTCCATGGTGGCCACGGTACCCAACTGAAATCAGAGTGCACAGGAAATTGCGTTGCACTTTCCACTGACAGGAACCTGATTGTGAGGACTCCGACTTTTGGCTTGGATGCTTTCAATCCTAAAAGGCAGCCAAGATTTTTCTCCCTCAAATACAGTTGCAAAGATTGTTAGAGGCTTGTGGGCAGAACCTCTGGTAACAGCTGCAGCCTGCACAGAGCAGCCATAAGACACCACCTTTCTTCCCTTGAGTATTCAGTACTGGTAAAGAATGTCTTCTTATTTTAAAATACAGAGAGGAAAAAGTGATGCTATTACAGCTGTATTTAAAGGACTTTCGGCATTTCCTTCATTGAAACTATTAGGTATTTTAAAAAATTGACTGGAAAAAAACATCACAGGTTGTAAAAGGTTCTAGTTAGGTATGTTGTGTTATGGAGCCTTGAAACACACCTGAAAACTTTTAACTTTGAGAAATGAGAAGTGCATAAGCGTACATTTTGCCCCTCCATGTTATCTCAGAAATTATATTCCCCACATTACTGCAAATATCAAAATACATCTTTTGTAAAAGCCAGCTTTTGAAAAGCATCTTAGGTCTTAAATTTAAGGAGTGAATGCTACCTGCTTTTACTGATCTAGCTGGGCCTTAATTTCTAAGAATCAACTGAATAATTTTTGCACACACAGAGGAAAATATGATCTCCAGTTGTGACCACAGGCAGAGTCTTCACAGTGCTCGCAGGAGCTGTGCAGTCATGCTGGGGTCTGAATCCACCCCTAGAAAGGATGAGGAAATCCATCCTAAAAGGACGAGGTAAGTATTTTTTTGAATTTTCCACAGTATTTCTGGGGTTTTTTTCTGACCATCTTGGTTTCTTGCAGTTCACATTTCTTTGAAAAAGTTGAGTATCGGCCTTTGCAAGTCTCAAATTGAAACACGAAGTTCAGGAAAATTCATGCTGAGGTTAAATCAAATTTGATTGGCCTTCAGCACTGAAAGATAGCAAAGACAAAGCTCTTCCTAGAGGTCCACACCTATTAATTGCATGAATTACCTGACTTCCATCTTAACTGAAGCTGTAAGCAAGTGTGTTGCCTAATAGCACTAATGAGCCCATTAATATATCCGAAAGCAGAAGTGCAACCCCCAGAGATATGGCACATTACAAGCCTCCAGACCCATCTCTCCTCTTCTGCTCTAGCCTCCCAAGAAATGCTGAACCAAACTCTTCCATCACCTGAACTCAGCATTTCTGCCCCAGACACTCCCAGCAGTCAGCCATGACGTTCAGCCTTTCTCCCAAACACCTTGAACTATGGCATAAAAATCATGCTCAAAAACCTTTTGCTCCTCTGGCATAACTGAAGTACTTATACCTGTGAAGTTTGTTTTTGGAGGCACCTAGACATCCTCGGGAGCTTTCCTGAAAAGTAAGGACCACCATAAAATTGTGGAGCTAAGCCAAGGGCACATTGCCTTTGTCCAGCCTTCCCCAGTATGGAGGCATGGCCACACAGGGACTGCCAGTGCGTCTCCAGCACTTCCCCTCCTTCAAAACCCAAACTCCTGGCCAAAACACACACCTTGCTACCAACACACTTTCCCTGACTCAGACCATGAAGAATCAAACACACACACAGGGAAGATGCTGGGCATGTTGCTCACTGCACAGCCTCAGGGTATTCAGATACAGCTATCGGGAGTTCTGGTGAGACCCACTATATTTAGGGTATGACTACTTTCTAAAAATGCATTATCTAGACAAAACAGTTGAGTATCTTAGGGATGCAGGTTCTGGTTTTCCGAATATTTGTGATATTTACTCTGACATTTCCTTTGAGTGCGCGTGGTGTTTTGAAAGGAAAAGACTTTTTGTGTTGCTTAAGGCCAGTCCTTCCTGTTTGTTAGTTTACACCAAATCTAAGTTTTGATACGAATAAAACTGTTGCTTTAAGTCTGATTTCAAACATGTGGTAAAGGCAAATCTAGCAATTTTATGAGATATTGTTACTTTTGTAGAGGGTGAGTCTGCCCTGGGGAATTTTCCCTGACTAGATTTATCACAAGTTTTTTGAACCAGATAATTTTGTTTGATAGCACATCTGGCAGCATCATAAAATCTTGACGTCCCAAGCTATTACACAGGAATTACTTTTGTAAATCATTTATGAATATTACTGATGTAGGCCTATTCTGGGCAGTAAGAGAGGAAACAGAGCGCTGAAGGACAAAGGAAGGGAAAAAGGATTCCCTGCCCTTTCGGGGCTCATCAGATAGGGTAGGTATTTATCATTTTAAATGGGAAACATGTTGTCATTAATACAGCTGAAAAGTCCACATAACACAATTTGTTCCTCATATTCCCTAAATAGGTAAAAGGGGAAGATATTCTTCTATCTGAGGAAAACCATAAATTGATCTTTCCTGAAAAAAATCTGTCCCTGTCCGAATCTTAAATAAGATTTCCCAATTAAACACCACATATTGCTAAAGCCATAGTAAACACAAACTCACAACTCAAGTAGACTAAAGGTGGAAAGTCTTACCAAGGCCAGGACTGAGGGAAAATAAAAAGCCCATTTTAGCTCACAAAAAAAAGGTATTTACAAAATTCTACCAATCCACACAGTGACCTGCTTTTTGAACATGGCAACATGAATGAATGGAAGCTCACCACATATCCAAAATGGCATGATTAGCTGCTAAACATACCCCCTCAGACAGAAAGCTGGCAAATCAAAAGCCTACGTTCACTTTTAGTATCATAAACTATTACACTATTAGCAATTTCAGAAGATTGCACCTATCGATTTGGATTGAAAACACATCAGTTATTTCAGTTATTGAAATAACTTTGGGTGTTGCCACCTTGCCAAACCTAAACCCTTGCTTTACATTCCCTTTGAACATGTAGTGGGATGGAGGAGCCGACACCAAACGCACCATCACTGCGTGGAGGGACAACAGAGGAGTCACCCCAAATGAGCCAACTGTGGGGGACTACAGCAAACCCGTCCCTCTTCATTCCTGAAGTCCCCAATACTGGGAGCTACTGGGTATTATTTTTGTTGAGCCAGAGCAGAGGAAAAGGTCATTTGCAATACTCTGCAGAAACATATTTCCAGCCTTCGGTAAGAAGGCATTTTGTTGGGGAATTTCTTTTCTTTGGGGCCCGTAAGGAGGGCAGGAGCAATCCTCTGACAGCTCCTATTTGACTTCCAAAGGCCAGGCTCCTTCAGACTACAGCATGTCACAGAGCCATTATGGAGCACATGCCAGTATTGCAGCACACGCTTTCCCTGCCAGAGCAGAAAATTTCTAAATTGGCTTCCTCCCAGGAAGCAAATTCCTGTCCCAGACTGATTTCTCACAGATGAGCATGCTGCCCACTAAAATCTGAAGTGGGCTGCATACACACGGTGCTGAGGACCCACCCCAGCAGGGCAGTGGTGGGCAGGAGTCACCAGCTGCATCGAGTAGAGAGGAACCACTGGTTTATTTGAAAGTGGCAATACTGAAAAAGTTCCAACATGAAAAAGCAAGCTAAAACTTTTGATAGTTTCAGATCAACTAGAATCTGGAAATGACAATGGAACATAGTTTTAAAAATCGAAGCATAGATGCTTTCAAGCTGCACAAAGAGCTCCACCAGGAAAAAATCCACAACATGACAAAAGGGAAGAACTGAAAAGAAATGGTTGTTTTCAGGGTCATGAATGGTATCTGCAGGGTATTATCTGGACATGGCTCCTCAGACTTGACAGCATGAGGGAGGCAACACTGGCTGTGGCTAAGAAATCTGAGATTCATGTTCTGTTTACTCCCCTCTTTCTGAATACAAACACATGTTCTGTCTTTCCAATAAAGATGGACAACACATGCACTGAGTAGGTACATTGAATGTCATCTGTTAATTGCAGATACATGTAAATGACCATACAGCAAGCTTTCCCAGGGAGATGAGACTGGGAAAAAGGGAGACAGCTACACTAAGATAAGAAGGTATGAAAAAAACTCAAACAACATTGATTCATGTGTTTTTTTCCTAATTCAATATAACTATTATAATACTATTTAGATAAGTCCAGAGTGCCAAAGAGTGATGACTTTTGGGTTTTTTTAGCCCATTACAGATTGCACTTGCCTCAGTAACTGTGCCAGTGGAAGAAAATCCATCATGTACTAACCATACTCCAATCTCCAACAGGAATATTCCCCATTTTGTGAAGTAAAGTGAGATGTGGGAGTCCTTGACCTTCTGAGTAATTAAGGGAAACAGAGACATTCTTGTTTTTATTAGAGACACACTAAACTATTTGAAAATAATTTGAATAGCTGGAGAATTAGTGTATTTGCCTGCTCATGAGTAGTGCAGATAGTTTAGAGTTCTCTTGGGGGCAACACATCGTAATGAATATCTGCTATTCATATTTAATGCAATCTGCCAAAGAGTGCTTTTGGGAGGACTTTCTGTGTCAATATAATGATTAACAACAGGACTGGAAAAGTAAATGAATTCCTGCAACGGGTGGGGTTGGCAAAAATATCTTGCAGCACTATACCAGTTACACTGGATTTAACTGTACTTTTTTAATGATATCAGTGGAAAATCCATTTCCCGGGGAGGGTGGGAAAAAAAAAGCAAGCAATCTTCAAGATGAAGTTCAAGTAGTAAATAATTGCATTAATGGAAGGAAAAACAATTCCAGCAGAAAACAATGCCCAAAACAATAATCTGCCTGTCCTGAGCATGTCTGAAAAGCCTGATATGCAATACTGACTACTAAGTAAAATAATTAGTATTTACACACAACTCAGGAATAATTGTCTACCTCTCAGAGTTCCTCAGATGATCTTACTTTCCATACATTTTCTCGTATTTCGAAAACTTACATAAAACAGAACATAAAGTCCTTTATTCTTTACAATATACTTTTAAAACACCCCAGACAGAAAAGAATGGAAAAGCTTGGCTAAAATACAATGAGTGACCTTAATACAGAATTTTCTCCATGGCATCCCAACAGTCCTCTAAATAACACATTCAGATTACTTTTTTCCAAGCTATCTGGATGAAGCAACCTTATTAAGTTTATATATAAATTCCAGGACATTCTTGTATCAGACTGACTGCTCTTCCCTGCCCCTTACCAAGGTATTCCTATTCTTCCTTTGCAAGAAATGGAAGAGGGGATATCGAGGATTTGAAGGCTCACACTGGCAGCCTGAGAACCAAAATGTGGGGCAGAGGTCAGAGGCAGAATATGGGGTTCCTCCCATCAAATGCCATGGGCTACACAAATCACCTCGTTCAAGCAGATGCTCAATTCAAGCAGAAAGGGAACAACCGCCAAATGAAGTGTTTTATTATTTAGTGGTTCCCACTGTGGTTATTGTCCAGACTCTTTTTTAATTTGATCTAAGATACACTCAGGGATTCCTTTCATCACAGCATTAGCTCAGATTAAGCTTTTTCCTCCAGCTCACACCAACTGGCTTTGTTATGTAGTGGTCTCTACCCAGGTTAAACTAATTCTGTAAAACTCATTCTGGTGAAGTATTGTTACAGGACCCAGTCTTGCAAAGATCCTCTACAAACAACCAGCAGGGCTTCATCTTCCCCATGCTGATATTTGTGAAACTGCAACATCACTGTGTGCCTTGTAGTTCCATCAGCCACAACATAAAGGCAGCACTTCCGTCACTAGTTTTCAGCTCCCTGGATATACGACAATGATCTGTACAGCTTCTCAAATTTCAGGTGGTGATTCAACTTGGTTAGGAGTGTTTCTTATAGTTTGGGGGTTTTCTAAGACTAATTTTTATAACTAATCTTTTTCTATAAATTAAAATGTTCCGCTACAGCCACAACAGATGTTTTATAAAGAAGGCAAACTCTTTTAAAGCTGGTCTCCTTACATTGCGACAGTTGCCTTATTGATCCCCAGCAGCAGCGTTAGATCTCATGATGGCCAGATGGGTCCTGGTCCTTCTTCCAGGGCTGATGGAGCATGATGCCACTCAGGTATCAGAACTGCCTGTGTGACTGCAAAGCACCTAAACCTAAGGTGATTTACTTTAATAAAATGTCAAGTAACAATATTTGCCCATATTTATGTATTCCACTCCCAAATATTTCACAAGTATTCTGTGATTTTCCTACTGCAAACAAGTCAGGCTTTGCAGGACTTTTGCCCATTTCCCATAGCTGCTCCCAGTCTGGCAAAGAACTGAACCCTCTTGGTCTAGGACAGGCTAGTGCATGACCCAAAAAGCACAGGAATGCCCCTAGTTTTGCCTTCTCTCACCATTTCTAAATGAGATAAGCAGTAACTTCCTGAAACCATCTCTGCTGTGTAGAAGAAATTCCTCATTCATTAATGTGGCCAGGGAAGCCTGCATGTCACCTGATGTCAGGAGAGAAGATGTCTGCTCTGTGCTCCACGGGGTAACACAGCAGTGGGTAAATCAGTCAGACCTTACAAAAGTAACGATCTCCCTGACCATGGTCTCGTTCAGTGCTAATGCATCGTTCACATACCCGTAAAAGTGGGTTTTTTCATCTTCTGACCTCTCTAGCACTGCGACCAGACCTCCAATTATTAAGTATTTTGCACTATGTATCTCAGTATAAAAACAGAAGCAGAGTCACAGGTCACAGAGGCAACAGCATTATTAACATCAATGAAACTAAATCACTCCATCCTGAGCATTTACGGTGAGCCCCTTGCGCTCACACAATTCATGTGTCTAAGATGTACTGTTGTCTGTTTAATGGGACTGGAGATACCTACCCCAAATGTACATTAAGATAACTTAATGCAACTTGATATAAGGTTATTCTGCTATCATTAAAAGTCTAAAACCAAGACAGAACAAAAAAGACACTAACACAAAAGCTCAAATGGCGCTAACTTTGATCAAAAGCTGTTGAATGGCATTGTTTTAAAAAGATTAAAGAGATCTTTCTAACGTTCCTGTTACGTAAAATAATTTCTATGGGATTTTACGTGAATGAAAAGAATTTGGAAGATAAATAGTACAATAGCTTCAAGCACGTAAAGAGCATCGGTTTGGCAAAATTTTAATTTTTTCACATCTTTGAAAGAGAGTTCCATATTATTTCACTACACAGTATAAATTCTAACTTTAATAGAGACCATCAATCATACTGACTTTGGACTATGGGTAGCTTCAATGGGAAAACAAACAAATAAACAAACAAAATCTACAACAGAGAACAGAACCCTGAAATACAACCCACAGGTCAACCTCCATGCTTCCAATCAGCGATATAAACCTCAAGCTCCAGAATCAGAAGTCTACAGAGTGTTGACATTACAGGTATGAAAACAGAGTAGTACAAACCAGAAGAGTCATCGTGCAGTGGATTGTGTCTCAAAAAAGAATTCTCATTCAAGTCATCCTCCTTCCTGT
>WEKY01015155.1:0-72067 GCA_013390045.1 Picathartes gymnocephalus
ATTTAAGCAATCATGACCTCAGTCCTGTTTGCGAAATCTTTCTTAGCCAAGATCCTGAATCAAAGACTACTAATTAAATAGAATAAATCCCGTATAAACCTGTGGATTTTAGGTGATGTCCTAAATTTTTTTTTTTTTTTTAATATTGGAAAGAAGTAGAGTGATTATACTCTAGAAATTAAATTTCACCTAGCTTACTGAAGCTGTGAAATACATTTCATGTTAGTTGCTCACTGAGAAACACATTTGAAGTAAAGCTGCATTTATTCTTTACCTATAATTTACTCCATTTCAACTTCTCTAAATAGTTTAAGATATCAGTTAAAATAATATAAAAGTATATGTAAGAGGAGTGAACTGATTTAGCAACTCAGGAATATTTTTAGTTACTCAGTGCAATTAGAGTATGTGTGCAAACTGGTATAATAAAATTCTGCATTTCATCTTATAAGGCCTCATTGTGCTTGAAAAAAGAAAGAAATGTACGAATTTTATCCCTAAAGGAAAAAATATATCCCATTAATATGTCAACACTATAATACACATCCAAGGTCTTTTATGGAGCACAGTCCTCAGTGCTCTTTGAAGAACATTTTAAAAAGGAGAACCATGACCAAAAAAATCTTACTGGATAGGCATTCCGTTATTAATTTTACTATTTATTGATAGGTTGTTTTAATGTAGAAATTATGCTAAACTTCTGAATTCCTTGTAGTCTGCCTCTTTTGTCAGGTACAAGCCAGCCTTTCTCCTCGAAAGGCTGCTATTTCCCTAAAGTTTTCATTACTTCTCTCTTTTAGGGTGAACATTTCCCAGAAAAGTAAATTGGCATTTTTATTAAGAGATTTCCCTCCTATTATTGATCAGAGAGAACTGAACAATTGAAAATCTGAATGATTTGAAGTTGCCTGTCTCAGCTCTAACACATCATCCAGATTTGGTATCTAACATTCAAAGTTCAACCTGCAGATAGCATAAATATCTAATAGCTTAAACACTCCTGGCAGGATAGTTGGACTACATGGCCTTTAAGGGTCCCTTCAAACCCAGAACATTCTGTGATTCAATATTCTATCTTTTAAGAGACTATGCCTATGGTTAACACTATTCATCCACCAAAAATTTTGAAAACCAGAATGGGCTCTGGGAGCATGGATCAAGTGATAGGAGAAAGAAAACATGAATCAAACAGTCCAGCTTTTCTCTAGACAGTGTCCAACTGCAGCATCCCAACCCACTCCATCAGCTGGTATGTACCTTTTTCTTCTGTATTGACAACAGACCGCCTGCCCCTGTTTCTACTCCCGTTCCAGATTTCCTTATGGAAGCTCTCAGCTGGGCCAGTACCAGCAAGGCTCCTCTCCTAACAAGGAGAAGCAACAGTTAGTGAAAGCAGCCCCACATTTGTCCATGCCCTGCAAGTCAAAACGCAGCCCTGCAGCTTACCTGCCTGGAGCCAGCTGCAGACACTCGCAGGAAGGAAGAAACGGGGGTACCAGCTTTATTCTCATCGGGGGACACAAGTGGCTGGTCTAGTGGAGACCCTGCCTGGACACTGTAGATCAGCTCGCTGCGCAGAGCTTCTAGTTCTGTTTTCAGGATGATAACATGGTAAAGAGACACTGCTGCAAGACAAGAGGACAGGAGCATTGCAAGCCACAGGAATGTGACAGAAAAAAGTCCCGTTGCGCCTGAAACAGCACCAGGGGGGGCAGAGGGAGAGGAGGCGGTATCCTTCTGTTGGATGACGTGCACACAGTCCACGGATTTCATCGCTGCTCTTTCCTTACTAAAGCCAGAGGGAGAGTTCAGCTGTCCCCTTCCGAGGTGCAATCCATGTTACCAGTTGCTCTCTGAAACTAAGGGCATCCAGAATAAGTGAACAAAACGCCCAGATCATTTCCTGTCATATGAAGCCGTTGATAGCACCATTAAACCTAATGTATAGAGTGAGCGTCTAGGATCCTCTCTTCCCTTTGTTTTCACCTCTCTGTGCTGCATTTTGGAAATGAATACTTTCTCACAAGCTACCTTCCTCCTTTCACTTTCCACTAGTTATTTATGTGGCAACTTGCTATAGCCATTTCCTATAATCTTTAAATTAAGGCACAGCCAGTACCACCGGTAATTTTGAGCCTTATCTAGAAGTGCAGAAACCATGTAAAGTTTCCTGGCAGCCTTTCATCCAGTGCTACTTAAAAGACATACACGTATGACAAGCATGAGCCTCTGTGTGTGTGAAGGCATATAGATGTATTGTGTATATACATTATATCATCTATATTAACATGTTTATATTGATATGTAAAGGGTCAATATGCCTACAGGGGAGATAGATTATTCAAACTAAATTTTTTGTCCTTTCCTAAAAACAGTAATGAAAAATATTCCCACGTATGAGTCACAAATTACAGGTTTCTCAATTGTATGAAGATGCAAATTCTGCAGTTCAGTTCATCAACCTAACTTGAAAAGGGATAACATTTTATTAAACTTTTCTAATAAATACAGTCTCTCTAAAGAATTCAAGAACCTGCATTAATGCAAAAAGGAACACAAAGAAGCAGGAAGAGGAAATTTGGTGGGGGGAACTAGAAGAGGTGAAAACTAGGGGATGGAAAAGAATAAGAGAGGGGAAATAAGAACAAGGGGAAAGGGCAAATTATTATTTAGAGAATTTAAAAAATTAAACACAACCCAAAACTTTAAACATGCATGCTGACAACACTCAGGTGAATCCTGAATGTCTGGTTTGAGTTCATCTTTTAAGACTTTATGTCTTTTAATCTTAAAACCCTGTATTAGGATTTCCTTTCTTCTCCGCAACATCAAGGCTACCTAGATATCCCACACGTGTTCCTATGACTTTTTATTATCTTCCAACATAAAATTCAACTTTTAACCCTTTGTTAAAAGTTCCAGTGGTCTGGGAAAGAAGAAAAAAGATAAACAGTATCACAATTATGGCTAAAATCAACAGGTCAACCCCTCTTACCATGTAAGTAAACTTCATCTTTGCGAAAGAGAAAACTGTTACAGGTCAGGCCAAATACTGTGTAATAAATCTTGATGACAATACCTATCAGAGTAGTTCAGATCAAGTTAATTCTGTTGGGAAGGAGAAGGAAGAAGGAACAACAATAGAGTAACAGCTTTTGTAGCCTCTCCCTCTTCTGTTTCTTAAGGTTACAAGAAATTTAGTATGATTATAAGTTTTATCATCTTCCGTTATGATGCAAGGCACTTTCTTCTTTATTTTGCCACCTCTAGCAACCACACACATCCTGCACAGATGAGTAAATCTATTCCTAAATGCAGAGGAAAAAAATATACCATGTATCTTGTGCCTAGCAGCCACATACGTACTGTGAAAAATTATACAGAAATTGATGTCGGGTGGAAAAAAATAGAATACCATACCATTTCTGTTCCTATTTTCAAGGCTAAGTTAAGCTGTAATCGGGGCTGCATTCTGAAGTAGATTTAATATGAACTAATGTAGGGGTTTTTTAACAGAATAAGCAACTATTAGAACTAAGCAGACATGCCTTCAAGTATCTCTAGACATCAGAACATTACCAGCCTAGTACTGACTGTTCCAAAAATAAAAAATAATGTGACAGTTGGAAAAGAAGTGCTATTTTAGAAAATGAAACCAAGTGAGAGAATGAAAGTTATAACTAGCTATCCAGGAATACCAAGAAACTATCGGCCAGTGAGGTCTCTGCAGTCATTAATGTATCAGAAAATAACAGACCGGTATATAAATAGCTGTGCTCTAGGCACTTCTAGAGAAAATAGACTGTTCCCAGCCTCGACAGCCTCTTTAAATGGGGTCATTATTTGGGCTGACAAAATAATTATGGTGACGTAGAGGACTTCTGTAAGACATCTGGCTCCATCTTGCTTATAATTCTGATAAATGAGAATTTGAAGGGGGAGATGAGGAAAACCACAACAGCCCACACATGGGAAACTGTTAAATTCAACAGGCATTTGTAGCTAAGCATCAAAGGGAAATCTCTGTTGGCAACCTTGTGTTGTTCTGGGGTTTGAAAGAAAATTTAACTTCAGACAACTTGTGTGATGACAAAAACGGTGGAACAATAACTAATGACAGTAAGAGGTCAATCGTGAAAACCAGCATGAATTACCTAGAAATATACTTAGTTGAACATCTTCTAATATAATCAGATGGAGCTTCAGTTAATTGCATACTGCTAATTGCATTAATTAAATCACAAAAATTACTTAAAAATAAAAGAAACAAAAAAAATCACCAAACCCAAAAAAGCCCCCAAACCAAACAAAAATCCCATGCTAGTTGCAGATCCTAGAACCTGGAGCTGGTGCCTCAATGCTTGCCACTAGATCTTGTCATAACACACTCTTTATGATTCCTCTCGTTGGCAGAGCTGCACAGCAGTCCTTAGCCTGCTTAAAGCAAAGTCAGTAAGATTAGCACGTGCTGGTTCTGCTGTGTTTTAAATTAAGGTGTGACTAAAGAGGGCTCCGGAGTGCTCAGACCAGCCTCCCATTAGCAGACATGGGAAGGTGATTTCAGCTGAACACAGGCTCTCAGTGTTGAAATAGAGGTACACTATTTGGATATATACGCTGAGGGAAAATAGCATCGTGCATAGCATACTGACAAACCCCTTTGCATATAGCTAAGACTGACAAAACTGAACTGTGAAAAAGGTCAGAAATCCAGAGCAAATATAAGACACCTAATCTCAGAAAGGTTTTGGTTAGCAGCCTGCTTTTACTGGATAGCTTTCCTGAAAATCCTTTCACAAACATTTGTACCACATCAACAATCTTGGAGTCAAGACACACAGGCAGAAAAACCTTAGGGGCTGCCTCAAAACCAGTTCAAAGCAGCATTTTCCAAACTATTTCTACAAAAGAAAATGTCACTGCATTAAACTGCAGAAACCTAGTCCTGGGCATTTAACTCTGCAAGCAATTAAGAATAAACCCTTATAATAAAGCTATTCTGAAAATATGGTCTTAATTTGCATGCACAGTACATGATCTGTGCAGACACCATAGTGTGTCCTTAACCCAAAGGATGAGCTATGTTAGACACTCAGATTAACTGACTAAAAATCATCTTTAATTTAGCCAAGAAAAACTATTAAGAAATGCCTTAGCTAGTCTAAGAACTCTACTTAACCAAGACCTTTACTTCCAGGAAAAAGAGCAAACTTTTAGGCAAAAATTCAAAATCATAAATAAATGAAAACCAAAACCCAACACATTACCATTGAAGACTCTTAAAGATGAGAGTGTTTCACTACAACACAGGAAAATGGGTTCCTGAATAAAATTAAGGCTGGTTAAAACTTCCAAGACGTTACAGCAGAAACAAGTCCTGTAATTTTATGCAGGCAATTAATTTTTTTATTTTCATTATGCAGAGTATCAGATTAAATGATCAAGATGGGTCCTTCTAACCTGAAAACTTTTAAAAGATCAACATTTCTTCTGTGGGGAACCAAGGCAGAGACAGTAACCAATCATACAGGAAATTTGTGGTTGAACCAGATACTGAATTCTTGATTTCCTGAAATCCAGTTATGTACTTTAACCACAAAAGCATCTTCTTTTGAGGGAGGAAAAACCCATAATGAACTTTAATGTACAAAAGAGAAACAGTTGATATGACAGTGAAGGCTTGGGTAAAAACCCAAGTTACTGAAGACACATGAAAGTTTACTTAAAAACAAATGTTCTGTTTTTAAAAAGGAGGTTGTGCAGATGCTGCAACCCAGAGATCCAGGCGAGTGTGTCGAAGGCCACATTAAAAGTATGCCTCCAGTGGCAAGGGTCCAGCTTCACATACTTCTGAAGCAGCCACAAAATGGTCCCTGTGGTTATTATGAGAAAGAGACCACGATATCTTGCCTTACCACACAAGACGGTGCAGAACAGATAGAGGAGCACAGAAAAAGCAAAGGTTCCATTCTGAAATTTTCCATTTAATTTCAAGTCCTTTCTGAAGATGGACAAAATAGGAGAATTATTTTGGAGATCAGAATAAATCCTGTATTGTAGTTTTCTGCTAATAGAAAGATCTCTATTAACAGTATTCACAGATACCCCTCTGAAACCATAGACATTCCCTTCAAGAACACTTAAATTGCTCTTTCAGCCATTAACTACAACTTACACAGAAGCAAATCCAGGCAAGTTCTGCCTCACAAATGGATCAAAGAGTATTCTATTTCTGGATATTCCATTTCTATAGCTATGTATCTTACATCTTATTATTTCAACTTCTAGGAAGCTGTTGAATACCTTGTAAGTAAAGGATGTGTTATACAAACGGGTAAAGCCTTATTTGATAAATTACCTTGTTAAAAGGAAAACAAAAAATTCTAAGAGATTTTTCTGAAGCAAAAAGGATAATCTTTTCTCTTTGTCTCAAAATTACCTAGGATAACACAAATGTTTCTGCACATTTTAGGTATGCCATCCTTGTTTTATTCCTTGCAATATTTTATTTCTGTAGATATGTAGACAATTTGGGTCCAAATGCATACTATACAAAGTAAACCTACATCTGACTTGCAGCCACTGTCACTTTTTACATGGTTTTTACAGTGCTTTCAAAGAGAAAAGGAAGTGACAGAAAGGAAAAACAATTATTATAGGTGTCTTTCAAAGTATACAGCAGAGCCAGCCAGAAAATAATTTAAAAAGCATATAAAATATAAAAAAGACAACCCAGGATTTATATACTACAGCAGCTTAATGCCAGCCTCCTCCCATTCCCCCCTCCCTCCCATTTGTAAGCAAATGTTACAGCAATTGCTTCTTACTGCCCAGGATAAAAAGAGCTCTGTCATACAGTTGAAGCCCACTTCTCTTACAGACTCATCGGCTTTGCAATCCAGCAACACGGAGAACTGCATTTCTCCACCTCTTTGACACTATGCAATTTAACAGATTTTGCACAGATGGACTAAAAATGCTTTTTTTATGGTAACAAGATAAACACAGAGCCATGGCCCTTCATGTGGGAGTGGCCGCTCTGCTGCTGCTGCTACAGTCTGGAGACCATCAATAGAAGGCACAGGACAAGGATTCAAGTATTTTCAAATCATAATGTTATTTCTTCGTAGCAGTATGTAATTGCTACACTGTCCCTGAGTCCTAGAGGACAGATAGGAAAGGGTTCTCTGCCTGACCTTTTCCTTTGAATTTTTGTAAATAATTAGCCCACACCAGACGTTAAGTGTAATTCAAACCAGCTGTATAACTTCCTTTCTTTCTGTCTTCAAGCAGCACAATCCACTCCTTAGTTACTTGCCAAAGCTAGCAGCAACATCTCTCTGAACTTGGTATGTGAACATACTTATATTTCTGTCAGCCACCTTGCAGCTTTGCATTATTCAGTTCATTGCTTCAGATTACTAAATATGTATCTCCAGTTGGGAGTGAAACCATGTTCTTTAATACAATAAAAACAAGTCTGCTCTTAAGCTGCATTGCCTTTCAGAGAAAGAAAAATTGCTGTTTTTCCAAGACATACAAGAGTTATTCTGCCCCCATCCAAGCTCAAGCATAACAAATTAATCACATCAATGTTTTCAAAACAAATCCAGAAAATAATCAGTGTATCTTCCTTATCTACTTACAGAGACATAACTTGGTACAAAATCTAAAATGAAGACCCTGACTAGGGTGTTAAAACTCTGGCATGTTCAGTATCTTTGGAGCAAATAATTTTCTCTAAGCCAATGGTTCAGCATTTTCTCAAAACCTTATCTGCCTATCCTTGATCTTTTTAACAGACAGCAAGCCTTTGGTCTAGGTTACATTTCATAGAGTCATAGAATGGCCTGGGTTGGACGGGACCTTCAAGACCATCTTGTTCCAACACCTCTGTTGTGACCAGGGACATCCTCCACTAGATCAAGTAGCTGAGACCTTCATCCAGCCTGGCCTTGAACACTTTCAAGGATGGGGCATCCACAACTTCTCTGTTCCAGTGCCTCACCACCTTCACAGCAAAGAACTCCCTCCAAATATCTAATCTATACCTACTCTCATTCCATTTTAAGCCTTTCCCCCTTGTCCTGTCACTATATGAGCTTGTAAAAAGCCTCTCCATCTATCTTGTAGCCTCCCTCAGGTACTGTAAAGCTGCAATTAGGTCACTCCAAAGACTATTCTTTTCTGGGCTGGACAAGCTCAACTGTCTTAGCTTTTTCTCATAGAAGAGGTGCTCCATCACTCTAATGAGAGTGGTGGCCCTCCTCTAGGCTTCCCTCAACAGCTCAATGTCCCTCTTGTGCTGAAGAATCAAGAGCTGGATGCAGCACTGCAGGTGGGGTCTCACCAGAGCAGAGCTGAGGGGCAGAATCCCCTCCCTGGCCCTGCTGGCCACACTGCTTTGGATGCAGCCCAGGACACGTTTGTTTCTCTGGGCTGTGAGTGCTCATTGTTGGGTCATGTCCAGCCTCTCATCCACCAGCACCCCCAAGTCCTTCTCAGCAGGACTGCTCCAATTTTAGTTTAGATGTTCATATGTGCTCATGAATGTTTACTATGATTTAATCAGTACTTGCAAATTCAGAGAAAAATTCAAATATGGTGTTTTGCCTGATATGAAGGCCTATATCCACCTACTAAGCAAATGAATATAACATCATGGGACATTCCAGGACACAGTTTCTGTTGCTTTGTAGCCCAGCTGCTTATCAATTTTCAAGCAAGAAAAAGCAAATGCAAGGATTGTGTTCTCCAAAATAGCACTGCGCAAGTAAGTTTCAGTGACACAGTTCACAAGACAGCAACCTGCTTCTCATTTGGGGCAGTATTCACATGAAGTACCCAAATCTGGAATTGTTTCTGTGCTGTCATTTCTTTCTTTACAAAAATTAGAAATACTTTTTTTGGTTTTTTTCATTCCAAATTAATAGGTGTCTTGAACAGACTGTCCAAATGTACCTTACCTACACCCCAAGCCCACAGCCCTGTTTCCTAGGTACCAGGTAAAAAATGAATTATAAGCCTTGCAGTAATTCAAAAGAGGACACACATTTTGCAGCTTTAGAAAAGACAGCAGTAAGCTCTTATTTTCTGGGTATTTCATATTAACCATGCCAAATGGGAGCAGAGGTGATATAAGCTTAGTAATGCATTTCTCTGTAAAGAAAGCAGAAATTGCTTCAGACTATCTCACTCCGACTGTATGAATTAACTATAAATCTCAGTGGCGTTATAGGATTTAAAATTGACATTTAAAATATTGCCAGCATTGGAGGCAAAACTAGTCAGAAACACTTCAAAATACTTCCTAATGGACATAATATTTAGACCCTCTCTCAGACCCCCAGACAACAGAAAAGTTTTGAAATGCAAAATGTGTTAGAAAGTGATGGAGAGATACCACATACCAGTTTTACTTACTAACACTTCCTGAAAGTGAGGATTCATGACAAAGCTTAGAAACATATCTGTAATATGCTTTTTCCCCCGTGGTAATAGCCTTCCACAAAGGCCACATCTAACAATGCAGATGTCTAGTCCATGTGCTCTGGCTTTAGTAAGTGACTGAAAATGATACCTTGGGTTTGATCTGTTACCATGCAAACAAAACTGACCCTTCACACACACTGAAGACAGGTCACAAACTAGAACAAGACATTATCAGCACTTTTAATGTATCAATTTATTGCATATGTCAGTACATAAAAATAGAAAAGTGTTTTTTGTAAAATTAACTTTATTGTAAAAACCAACTAGAATGATAATGTAAAATTTGCCACAATTAGCACATATACAATAACATTTATGCTTTGTCTACAAAACTTAAGAATACTTTATAAGACAATTTTGCCTTAATTATATATTAAAGAAAAATCAAATAAAAAATTTGCATCTCATAATCAGTGACTGTTTCTGAATTCAAAACATAAGTGTTATTTAGAACTTCAATATGCTATCTCTATTTACACTTCTGTGTGGTTTTACTCTAAATTATACAAGCAGGATGGCATTGCAAATTGTACCTAATGGGATAGATACATCAGGCTGATCCCACTACATGCAAGAGGCACTGATTTTATATTTGGCAGAAGTGCCCCTTAGCAAAATCACCTGTCATTAACAAAAATAAAAAAGTATTTTTCAAGAATTGATGAAATACAAATGGAGGTACGTCTGCATCTTTTTGCTAACAGAAAAGACCATAGCTTGGACTCTCAATTCAGCCTTACATACTTCACTGTGAACATCCAGTGTGACCCAAATTATTAGCTTAGAGATGCTGATATGCATATTTTGTATAAATACTTAATCTTTCTGCCCTTCAGCTGACAGATTGTCCATAGCCTACCAAATGCATTTGTGCTCTATTCTAATTTTACCTGAGAAATGGACATGTGGGCAGCTAAACCAGTTAATGTTTCTCCAGAAGAAAGCACAGCTTATCTCTCTGCATTTCACAGTTCAGAAACAAATTCTAGGAATGTAAACTTGGGTTAGTAGGAAGCCTCAAGTATTTCCACTAATTAAAACCACACATATGTGTGCACACACAAGGTCTTACGCTTCCTTACAAGGAACTCTACTGGTACAGCTGTTCAACTCCTGACCCCTCCTGGGAAGTTTGTTTTTACCTTTTTTTTTTTTTCTTTCTTAACTTAAATTTTCTCTTATAAAACAGAAATTTCCTTTAAGGAGCATACTTAAACTAAGGCTTTCTTACAAACCTGTGAAAAGAACTCAACTTCTTCCCAAACTAGAAATTTATATCTACAGGACAAATATTTGGGAAACATCTACACACAAATGAAAACTATTATGGGAAAACATATAATGGCTTCAAATAAAATAAATGCAACACTATCATACCACACCATTTGGCAATTTAAAGTTATTACTATGTGGCTCGCAGTTTAGTTTTTAGCAGCAGATAACTGTGGTTTCCATCACACAGTCCATAAAATAAAAACAAGTTGTGACTTGTCAGAACAAGCTTCCTCCCCCTTCTTCCTCCCTCCCTTAAAGAATTATATGCAGAGCAGTGGAATATTTACATAAAAACATCACTTTCCTCCTATTTTCCTTCAGTGGACTTCAAAACCAATGCAACGAAAAATAGCATAATAACATTAATTCACAAGTGTATGTGGCCAACCCATTAAGTGAGAAACAAAACTTTGCATATGTGGAAGACGGAAGAAACCACGTAAGTGTGAAGGATGCATATATGACAACTGTGTCAACTCACACCCAATACCTGCCAAATTAAAGTTTCATATTTAAGTCTTGCAGACAATATAGTGAAAATATATGGCTTAATAATAAAAAGTAATCTTTAGATACAGCCCATATTGAAGAGTTTCAGATTGTCAAACACCACACATTCAGTCTTAGCAACTGTGTGCTCAAACAGGAATACTTCATTTGTATAGAGTACCACATAATACTAGTGGTATTCTGGGGTTGAGAGTTTTGTCTTGATTGGTGGGAAGTGGGGTTAAATGACACGTTACTTTAGAAACTGATGTTTTGTGAACCCCCCTCCCTGCCAATGGTATTTAATGGCAAGATATGACAACTTCTGAAAAAATTACTTTCTCTTCATTCTGCCTCCAACAATTAATCTATTCTTTTGGCTTTATGAATTGGTTTTTAGAAAAGCAGTATTTGACTGCTAATTTTCCTTCTCTCCCTCCAACCCTATTCTAAAGCAATGTGAAGTAGATGAAACAATCTATGCAAGCAGCTCACATCTCACTGTAGAATATATCAGGGAAAGGCAAGGCTATGTCTACCAACTCCTTTCTGCTGTACAAACACAGCCTCATCTCCCAGCCAAACTTCTCCAATATACATTGTCCAAGTGCTCTTCTCCCCAAAAGAAAAAAAAAATATATGACCACTATAAGGCTGAACAGATAGTTTTGGTTTCGCTCAGATTTAAAAGTATGCTCTATGTTTTAATGTCTATAGATCCACAAAGATGTATAGTTTTTTCAATCAACTCTAAGAAAACCTTAATAATAGCATCACAAAAAAAAACTTACCAGAGAAAGCAGCAACTTCTGGTATGCATATGTTTATTTAAAAAAAAAAAAAATCATGTTTACAAAAAGATGTATCATCCTATCTACAAACTGCTGACAACTATTACTCACGTGTACGTAAGAACTATAATTCTATTAGGAGGCATAACCATTAAGGCACCAGTTCAGAAAAGCAGTTTTATTCAACCAGAGAACTTATGCACAAGCTTAAAATATGACTGTCCCTCAGGAAACAGATTTTAAGTGTGTGCTGAGATGCTTTTCTGAATTAGGACAACATGGCAGAAAAGTTTACTTAAAAATTTAAATCCAAAGGGCAACTTTACAGATTGTGTGGAAGATTTTCAAATTTGTTCTTTCCATTAAAAAAAAAAAAAAAATTGAAGAGGCAAACTCAGCTGCAGCAGATGAGTAATTAAACTTGCAGAAGAGATTTAAACAGCTCCCACACTCCATCAGACTGAGCTAACAGCCTATGTCTTTGATCACAGAATCATCAAGGTCAGAAAGGACTTCTAAGATCATTAAATACAATCACCAACCTAAAACCACCATAATCATCCCTAAACCATATCCCCAAGTGCCATATCAAGAGATGCCTCTTGAACAATTCCAGAGGTCATGATTCCACTGGGCAACTTAGTCCAATGGCTAACCACTCTTTCAGTGAAATTTGTTTTATAATAACTAATTTGAACTTTCTTTGATGCAAGGCAATTTCCTCTCATCCTTGCACTTGAAACATGGCAGAAGAGGCTGACCCCCACTTTGCTACAGCCTCCTTTCAAGTGGTTGTAGAGCAGTAAGGTCTCCCCTGAGCCACCTTTTCTTCAGACTAAACACCACCATAGCCCTCAGCTGCTCCTCACAGGACTTGTGCTCCAGACCCTTCCCAGCTCTGTTGTTGATCTCTGGACTTGCTCCAGCACCTCAATGTCTTTCCTGTAGTGAGGGGCCCAGAACTGAGCACAGGACTCAAGGTGTGGCGTCACCAGTGCCAAGTACAGGGGGATGACCACTGCCCTGGTCCTTCTGGCCACGCTTGTTTTGATACAGGCCAAAACGCCATTGGCCTTCTTGACCACTTGGACACATTGCGGGCTTACATCCAGCCGGCTGTTGACCAGCACCTCCAAATCTCTTTTCTCCTGACCAGCTCTCAAGCCACTCTTCCTGCAGCCTGTAGTGCTGCATGGGGTTGTTGTGACCCAAGTGCAGGACCCAGCCTTTGCCCTTGTTGAACCTTGTGCACCTGGCCTTGGCTCATTGCTCCAGTCAGTCAGTATCTGCAGAGCCTTCCCACTCTCAAGGATATGTCCGCGTAGGACTATCTGCTCATTTTCATTATCCTTACGGTAACACCTGTACACATTAATCTCTAATCATGTGATCACTGGTAATTATTAGAACTTTTTTCTTTAGGGGGCATAAATAAGGGGCACAAACATTTAACTACACCAGCGTAGAAGTCTGAACACAAAAACCTACTTTCACCTTGTATGACCACCCATTTTGCCTTGAGAAATACCACCTCAAATGCACAAGCAGACTAGTACTAACAAAGTTTGCCTGTACATTAGTGAGGAGAGCTTGAGGCAGAAAGGAGCTTACATTGCACTGATCTCTTTCAGAAAAGTTTCTTCTATTTTCTATGGAGAAATAGCCTGGGTAAAATCCTGAAGTCACAATGTTAGGCACGTACAACCTTCTGTGCACTATTATAATACAAACAGTAAATGAAAATAAGGAAAGTATTATTTCATCTTCAGCTGCAGTTTGACATATGTAAATTTGCATAATCATAAAAACCAGTAATAACCCAGGATAGTATACCTGCAAGTATACTCTACCATTTATGCTATTTTATATTATTTAGCACATTAAAGACTTCCCACTTTGCATATTATAAAATTTCAAGAAATAAAACATTAATCTCATGCATGGCACACTTTAAATAAACTCTAAGAGAAGCAACAAATCATTGTGCTAACCATGACTGTCCAAAAAGCTAACATGTACAGCAGTGAATACTGAAGAGCCTCCCATTGTTCTAAATACATTCTGTACTACTTTTGTAGCAAGTTTCTTTAATAGTATCTGTTGTACATATCAAACAAATGGAATATATGGACAGAGATACCAAAAAAGTATGAGAAAGACATAAAATGGTTCATTTACAATGCTGCAAATGTAAAAGTTATCTGGAACATCTTAATAAAATAGCAGACCTTTCCAATTTCACTCTTTAGGCAAGTACAGACATGACATACATTTAAAAACAGACATTCTTTTACCACTTATCACAAATCAAGGTACAGTGCAGGTACTTGCCCCTCCCAACCCCAAAGAAGAATATCAATTATATAATTGTTACGTTAGATGATGTTTTCGCCATTTCTTCAGGGGAGTGACTCTTTATTACTTCTTTGATGAACTGTTCAAGTGCAGTAAAATAACCCTGGCACTGCCAAGTGTCATTGTGAGTTCCATCTGGAAATATCGCCAATCTCTTAGTCCGAGCTGGGGATAATTCATAAAGTTGCTTCATCATAACTGGTGGAATTAACTGGTCAGACAACCCAGAGATGAAGAGAGAAGGCATTCTGCACTGAGATATTTTTCTGTAGGACAGAAATTTATTTTTGTAGCACCATAACGGAAGATACCTCATCGGAAAGAAAGCGAACAAAGTGCTGGCCATGTATGGGATGCTAAGAAAGGTGTTCTCCACCACGATGGCAGAAATCCTATGGGAATTTTCAGAAGCTAAGTGAATAGCTACTGCTCCCCCCAAGGAACGGCCAAAAAGAAAAATTTTTGTTTTATCAAGATCAGACCGAGTCATCACATAGTCTAAGACAGCCTCAGAATCTAAGTACAAGCCTTCTTCACTTGCTTCTCCTTCGCTTTTTCCATACCCTCTATAATCGACCAGAATTAAGTTTACTTTAAGGTTTACCAGCATTAACAAAGCATTTGGCAACCTGTGGCCAATGTTGCCTGCATTCCCGTGAAAGTAAATGATGGTTGGAGAATACGCTGCATTGTCCCCTGTGTATCTCAGCAGAATAAGATTGAGAAGAACTCCATCTTTGGTTTTGATGAAGATGTTTTCATGTGGTATACCAGTAGGCATAGGAACATAAAGGCGTGATGAAGAGGGCTGTTCAGGAAAGTAAAGCAGAACATCCTGGAATTTATATAATATACCTGCTATTGATACAAATATTAATATAAGTAGTATAATGCCTCCATATAAGTGAAAAGTCACTATCAGGGGCAAAAGACAAATACGGCAGAGACTCCAAGACCAGGAAGCCAAAGCTAGTAGCCATCTTTTAACAAAGGTCCAAAGCATCCATGATTTTTCCATTGTAGAAGTCAGTGATCTTTTACTCCAAGTAAATCCTGCAAAAGAACCCAAATGCATACATATAAATATAGGGAAAAGGAAGCAATTTAAGCATTTGTACTTGCAGAAGATTAACGGCAAGTCAATGTATTGGACCATCAACATAAAATTTGGTGGCAAACTCCCTTTGAACTTTTGGAAACCATTTAACTCTGTAAAACAAGCAGAAAAGCAATCATAAGGAAAGGCTTTAGAACTCTTCAAAATCCCATGTACAGTATTTCTGCAGGCAAAGTTCATTAACATCACTAGAAGACTGGTTGAGACCACAGAAACTTCTGATTTCCCTCACACTTTCCTAGTAACCAAGAGAACAACCATACAGACTGTATCACCAGTTTGTCAAAGCTGCTCACATAAGTAACTCTAGAATTCAGAGACTACAAACAAAAATAGCCTTTATTTGTAAGTTGCTAAGTAGCATGCAGTAAGCCTGTGTATGTCACTCTGCAGCCAGAGGAGGCTCACCACACATCCTAGCACTACTATGGGTTAGATATATGTTAAGATATCACATTGTAGTTACATTTGCAACAGCTTTTTTTACTATATTTGGATTGCTTCTAATCTATAACCATCATTTTCCACTGCCAGATCAGTAATTTGCATTAAGTCTTTCGCTGAATAGAAGATTTTATCATCATGCATGACCATGAAAAGTCAACTAACTATATTATTCTTTGGTCAATGGAAAGCATTGCTGAAAATAACAAATATGACAACAGACTCATGACAAAAACATAAACACAGCATAAAATGAGAGTGATGTTAATGACAAGGAATTTAACCTTCCTTCCAACCAAAAGAGATAGTTATGTCTCCTAGCATCCATACAAGATCTCACAGTATTCACTCCTAGTTCATACAAAAACAGAAAAAACCTCCCAAACCTAACACAAAAACTACAGTAACCATGAAGTCACCACTGAATTGAATAATCCCTGGAAGGGACAACACAAACTCAGCTTGTTTGAGAACACTAATTTATATAGCAGATAATAGTTACAGTTTGGACACAAAGTTATAATCTCCTAAAATGATATAGCGCAGCAATAATCTGAATTCAGACTCCAAAGGAGTTTGACATGCAGAGATGCATCAAGCATTTTACACCAGCCATCTTGGTAGGTTCAAGAGATAAAAGGTGACCTCTGCAGCTACACCTTAGCATTCCACAGATACGAGCACCCAATCTGACTAGGAAAAACTGCTATCTCTATTTAATGCAAAAATTAGAACTAAATCAGGAATAAAAACAAATCTGTCACATCTTCAGATTGACATTAGCCAAAACCAATGTGATATTAAGCTGTAGTATAGTGTATTTACTCCAAATACATAAAACTGGTGAAATATAAAGTAGTCTAAAAGAGAAGTTAGCCCAACTTTGTTATCTTATTTATAAGTTCATGCTTATTATCCACATCCAAGTATGTACAAATACTGTCTATATGAAAATTTATTTCTTTTGATCTATTCCCCTTGAAAAGAACTCAGTGATTAGAAGACATTTAAGTAGCTACTTCAGTTTCTAAGAGAACTTCCTAAAGAAGTTAACAAATATTTCCTACATTACATTTCAAGACTATAAGAACACTGACAATAAGACAGTAATACCATTCTCCTTACCTACGGCATTCAACATTTTATTGACTTTCTTACAAAATGAAAGAAACTCCAAAAATGCTTTCTCAATAAGATATTCACAAGAGACACACTGTTAAACAAAACTACCAAGAGACAAAGAAGTCATAAAAATCTCAATTCAAGTGATGAAGTCTTGCAATGGCTACTGCACATACAACTGAGGATTATTATTTGGACACTGATACCCACAGCTGATTTTATTAGTTTTTATTTCTATTTCAGCAGGCTAATTTTATCAAAATGCTGTGCAATTACTTCTGATTGATATATATATGTATATATATATAGTTATATACAAACACTTTGCTACCGGAATTGCAAAGCCAGTACATCCTCCAACTAAAGCTCGGCATACAGAAAGTGGTTAACAGGAAGAGCAAACTACACAGCCACAAATGCTTCACACTCACTACATATTTAAATAAAGTTGACTACTCTGCAATACTGAACAATTACATTACTATTTAAGTTTTTTTTTTCCCAGCTACGTGAAACTTCACTAGTTCCATTAATTTCCAGGCCTTCACATCGTATTGCAAGATTTGTTAGCTAGGGAATTAAGATAAAAATTTTTCCTTGGTTCTTCCCCACCTTCCAAAACCAATTAAAAGATCACTAGAGCAGAAAATGATGGTTTCTCAAACAAGCATATGGGCCTAGAAGAGACTCTAAGCCATATCAATACAAGCTCATTCTCAATAAAGCTACAACCCACACTTTCTACGGAGCTCAAAGCAGCAGACCTTCCAAACACTATCTTGGACAGTAGAAGACGATACAAACAGAACAAAATTTCCACTTGAAGGACAGAAATAAAAAGGGTAAGTTAGTATAGTAATATTCAGTGAGCAGTAAGGTCAGCACATTTTGAATTGTATGAGATCTGAGACTGTTCAACATACTGCAAGACAACACACACACAGAATTCTCTTCTCAGTCTTTATTTCCCAATCCTGATGTGCTAGATGGAAAGTTATAAACCTTTCAAGCAGTTTACAATGTAACATCTTATGAAGCAAATACTGTCTTGAATTATGAAGAGCATGTGTTGCATTTCTCTTGCATCTCTAATTTTGTGGCCTGGGGGCCAGAATAAACTGGAAAAGGCGTGAGAGGGGCAGAACAGTGTATTTGGACTTTGACATCTGAGGTGGTCAATTTGAGAAACAGAGCAGACCCAGCACCCGGACAAACCTGATCCTCTGTCTAGACAAGACTGCTTCTGTTCCTAGACTGCAAGAACCAGTCATGCACTTGCCCCATAACTGTCTGAAGTCCCAGTTATATCAATAAGCATTCATTCACCCCTTTAAGTTCTTGCAGGGCATTCTTGCTTCAATTAAAAAAAAATAAAAATTGAAGGTATTTCAAGTAATTGTTGTAACTTTGAAAACAACAAGATTTTCCAATAACAAGGAGTCACATCCCGTTTTACAGCACTCACAGTATATCATAATCACTGATTATTTAAACTAAGTTAAAGGCTAGGTAAGTAAGCATAAAGACATTTAAAAAAAAACTTCCTCTTGTCCCTCTGATAATGTGCATTAGAAAGGCTAGCCTTTGGGAATCCTGATACTTCCTATAAGTATTTATTTGGTGATGCTCATAAGCTTAAAAGACAAGCACAAGACAGTATTGAAATACAAAGCTTTACTGTGGAAACCATTGCCACATTGGACCAGCAATGGGGCCCAACTCAACATTAAGACCTAATGAAAGTAAGACTTGGCCAGAGTGCTGGTGTACCTTTGGCTTAAACTGCCACAGAACTGTATTGCCTCTCAGAACAGAAAGGAAATTTGGAAGAGCTGAGTTTCAGCTTTGTATTGGGATATACACATATGTTGATATACACACACTCCCCTGCATCTACACATCTCCACTGCTGAACCCACAGCCTAGGAACTACTGCAGACCTCTATGTTCTATCAGATGAGCTACAAGTCCCAAAATTAGGTAACTACAGAAAATACAAATCACTCACAACAATAAAAAGTTTGAGAAAAAAATAAACTCTTTATGATCAAGGTGTTTTAACAATATTCTATTTTGCCCTAATGCTATTTTTTAAATGGTTAACACCATTATCAACTGAAAAAAAAAATCACAAAAATTCAAGGGTATATTTAAAGTACTAGGGAACAATTTTTTGTTCATTTTGAATGGTAGCTGAAATTACTCTTGTAGCTGCCACAGGTTCTGTTGTTTTGTCTTTGTCTACGTTTTTAGTATTAAAAAGTACCATTTTCATACACTAATCATATCATGAAACATTTACCTTTAGATGTGATGATTTCCCAGGCTTCATCTCTGCCTGAAAGACAATTCCATTTATGAATTTTGAGTAAAATTGTTTTGGATTACATATATAATTTAATCTTTATCTTGTTACTTGAAAGAAGATTAAGAAGTGATAAGAACCAAACCCACTAGAAGTTACAACTGCTTCACTAATGAAACTGTGCATCTCATACTCCTCCTATCAAGGTGAATGCTTGTTTGAAACATTTGATGAACTTGAAAACATCTTACAATGAAGTTCAAGAATCATAACAAATGTCCTGGACTATATACACAACACACAGTATGTAACAATACTGTAATATTATCATAATATACATATATAATTTTAATAATAGCACATATATATATATAGTGCATAAAAACAAAACATTACATTCTCTCTTTTAACTTTTAGTGCATAAGTAGCTTTAAAGTTAGTGTTAAGAAGCACAATCAGCTGTTTAATGGCAGCTTCCTCATTACGGAGCTTTAAGATAAAAGTTTAGTCTTCACACTCACTGCAATCCTCTGGATTTCAAAACAAACAAAATCAAATATTTCTCTGTGTTCTTAAGAAATACCTAACAACATCTGTTTGTCGCCACTTTCTTTTCCTAGACTCTACCTTCTCCAGACACAGACAAGATTTGCACAAGCGTTACATTTACTCATATGTATTCAGCAGACATCTGTAAGTAGAAATATTAGATCCTCAACTATAAAAAGTTAGTTGCAGAGGGGAAACTGATCCGGAAGAAAACCTGCAAGCTTAGTAAGGATCAGAAAAACACACTTTCTTAGCACTAAAATCCTACAGAGACACGCATGAAAAAAAGAAAAAAAAAGAGGAAAACAACCAACAGCAAAGTATCAACTCCTAGCAAAAGAAAAAGTACAGTAAGAATAACCTAAGTGTCACACATTTCATGGCTCTGGCTTTAAAATCAACGAGTCACTTGTCCTACTTATTTTAAACAGCCAACATCACAAACATCAAAAACAGCCAACATCAAATTGTTCATATTGATAACTGAAAATGTTTTGCCTTTAACTCGCGTCATCTTCTCCCAACTGATAAATGTTACAAAGTGTCATCATAATTCAGTGTCTTGAATTATGGTAATACCGTGTAAAAAAAAAAAATCCCAAACAACAACAAACCAAGGTTAGCTATATTAGAACCTTAACTTTCTAGGGACCATAGGCTCCTAAAAGATAATAATTTCCAAGCTTGCTAAATTACTTCCTTTACGATTTAAGAGAAACACCCACTTCACCCTTTTCAAAACAATCACTTAGCCAATTAAGAACACTACAGCTATCATGAGTCCCACCTATTACAGGCACCTATTTGCAGGAATTGTTCCACATGGCAGTGGAGACAAACGAAACACTGGAGCGGGACCTTGCTGCCAAGAAGCTAAAGATCTCCCGGGGCTTCACAGGAAGTCACCTGCAGGAACTTTTATCGGCGCTGTCAAGGGAGCAGCTCCACGGCAGCCACGTCCCGCTGCGCGGGCACAGGAGCCCCACACCGCCCAGGACAGTGTCCCGCCTGCCGCTGTTCCAGGGGAGAGCCGCGTTGAGACCCCAAGGCGAACCCCAAATGCACCAGCCGTCCCCGCGGCCCCGGCTGCCCCTGCCCCGGCGCGGCCTCAGGGGCCGGGCCCGCCCCGCTCCNGCGGTCGCGGCGGGCCCGAGGCGCCGCCAGACCCACCCGCCGCATCCTCCCGGGCGGCCGCAGCCGGAGCCTCGGGGCAGCGCAGACCCCGACGCGCAACTTCAACCACCGCTCCTTCCTCCAGACGCAGGAAGTCACCGCAGCCGCGGTTCCGCTTCCAGGGCACAGCCCGGCCGTTCTCCCTTCCCTCCCCGCCTTTCCCCGCCCCGGGCTCCGCCACCCCTCCCCGCCCCGGTCCGGGGGAGGAGCGCGGACTGCGGCGTCACCGGGCTGGCCCTCCTCTTCCGGGGTGTAGGGAGGCCGATGTCAGGCCGGCTCTGCAGGTAGCGGCGGCTCCCCGTGAGTCTCCCCTGGGGTGGTTGTTCCCCCATGGTCCCTGCTGTCCGCTGTCTGCTCGCCCCGCGCCGCGGCCATGGCCGCGCCGTGTGAGGGATGTGGGGTGCGCGAGTGCCGTCCCTCTCCGGTCCCCTTGGACACCGCTGCCTCCGCCGGCACGGAGCAGCCGGACGACAAGGGCCGAGGCGGGTGGTGTCGGGGGCAGGCTGCGTTCTCGGGGAAGGGGGAGGAGGAGATCGGTCCCCGAGTACTGAAAGCTCCTGCCTGGGCAGCAGCGGGAAGGGAGCGCGGTGCCTTCTCCTGCCGTGCAGGCCTCTGTCTAGGTGATGCCAGTGTTTCAGTGTCGCAGTCTCGCTGCTTGAGTTTGACCCTTAACTGAGGTCGATGGAACCAGCTGGCGACCTTTAAGATAGTGGCTAGATCTTAGTTAGAAAAATGAGAAAAAACGTAAATCCTAATTAGAGATGGGTTTTTTTAAGACAGAATAACGTGCTGGCGTTTTGTTTATAAATACATAATTTTGTTTTGTTTTCAGAGGAAAACAGACTGATGGCTTCTGCACCTGTTTCACAGCCTCCTCCTAAAAAAACAGTGGCCTCTCAGGTGCCCTTTGCAGATTTGTGTTCTACTCTGGAACGAATACAGAAGTGTAAATCTCGTCCAGAGAAAACCAAGTATTTCAAGGATTTTCTGGATTCCTGGAGGAAATTCCATGGTGCACTTCATCAAAAAGAGAAAGATGTCACAGATTCCTTTTACCCAGCTATGCGACTTATTCTCCCACAGTTGGAAAGAGAAAGGATGGCATATGGAATTAAAGAAACTATGCTTGCGAAGCTCTATATTGAACTGCTTAACTTACCAAAAGACGGAAAAGATGCTGCAAAGCTTTTAAATTACAGAACACCTACGGGCTCACGTGGAGATGCTGGAGATTTTGCAATGATTGCATACTTTGTACTAAAACCTAGGAGCCCAAAACAAGGCAGACTGACAATAGAACAAGTCAATGAGCATTTAGATGCGATTGCTAATAATAATGCTGCTAAAAACAAGGGGCAGTTAAAGAAAAGTCTTCTTCAGTTAATTACCCAGAGCACAGCACTGGAACAAAAATGGCTTATCCGAATGATTATAAAGGATCTAAAGCTTGGTGTTAGTCAACAAACTATATTTTCCATTTTTCATCCTGATGCTGCTGAGTTGCACAATGTTACTACTGATCTGGAAAAAGTTTGCAGACAACTGCATGATCCCTCTGTCTCACTTAGTGATGTTTCTATCATGTTGTTTTCTGCCTTTAAACCAATGCTTGCTGCTATTGCAGATGTCCAGCAAATTGAGAAACAAATGAGTAACCAGACATTCTACATAGAAACTAAGCTGGATGGTGAACGTATGCAGATGCACAAAGATGGGGATGTGTACAAGTATTTTTCCCGAAATGGGTTTGACTATACTCAGCAGTTTGGTGCTTCACCCCTTGAAGGCTCATTAACGCCATTTATTCATAATGTATTTAAGAGCAATATACAAAATTGCATTCTCGATGGTGAAATGATGGCTTACAATCCTGAGACACAGACATTTATGCAAAAAGGAAACAAATTTGACATAAAAAGAATGGTGGAGGACTCTGATCTGCAGACCTGCTTCTGTGTATTTGATGTATTGATGGTTAATGATCAGAAGTTGGGGCATGAAATACTAAGCAAAAGATATGAAATCTTAAGTAGTGTATTTACCCCGGTGAAGGGCAGGATACATGTTGTCCATAAGAGAAGTGCCAGAACAAGAAAAGAAGTAATTGATGCTTTAAATGAAGCAATAGATAACAGAGAGGAAGGAATTATGGTGAAAGATCCCACGTCCACCTACAAGCCTGACAAACGTGGGGAAGGCTGGTTAAAAATCAAGCCAGAGTATGTCAATGGACTGATGGATGAACTGGACCTTTTAATTGTTGGTGGTTACTGGGGGAAGGGGTCTCGTGGTGGAATGATGTCTCATTTCCTATGCGCTATTGCAGAGACGCCCCCTCCAAATGAAAAACCGACCATTTTCCACTCCATTTGTCGTGTTGGCTCTGGCTGTACTATGAAGGAGTTGTATGACCTAGGCTTGAAACTGGCTAAACACTGGAAGCCCTACCATAGGAAGGACCCTCCTGGTAACATTTTGTGTGGAACTGAAAAACCTGAAATGTACATTGAACCTTGCAACTCTGTCATAGTTCAGATCAAGGCAGCTGAGATTGTTGACAGTGATATGTACAAAACTGACTGTACTTTGAGATTCCCTCGAATTGAGAAGATAAGGGAAGACAAAGAATGGTACGAGTGCTTGACTTCAGACATGTTAGAAGACCTCAGAAGCAAAGCACAAGGAAAGCTGGCATCTAAGCACCTTCATATAGATGAGTATGATGAGCCACATGAGAAAAAAAGGAAAACTGTTTCAAAGGTGAGGAAGATAATTGGAATAGCTGAGCAGTTTAAAGCTCCTGATCTTTCTAGTGTGAGCAAGGTTTCAAATATATTTGAAGATGTTGAGTTTTGTGTTATGACAGGAACGGGAAAATACTCAAAGTCAGAGCTGGAAAGCAGAATAGCCCAATGTGGCGGCAGCGTGGTACAGAACCCGGGGCCAGAGACTTACTGTGTCATTGTAGGAGCTGAGAATGTGAGAGTGAAAAACATCATTGCTTCCAACAAATACGATGTGGTGAGGGCAGAGTGGCTCCTTCAGTGTTTTCAAACCAAAATGCTGGTGCCTTGGCAACCAGCCTTTATGATTCACATGTCCCCTGACACAAAAGAACATTTTGCTCGTGAGTATGATTGTTATGGAGACAGTTACACAGCAAACACAGATGTTGCACAACTCAAGGAAGCATTCTCAAGAATGAAAGACCGTAAGGCAATGCCTCTGGACTTGATTGCAGAGCTAGAAGAACGTTATTGGTGGAACAGTTGTCAGCTCGGTATATTCAGAGGAAACACTATTTATGTGGACTGTTATGCTGTTGTTAATGAGCCTAAAAGCAAAATCCCTGGAACTACACTATCAATTAGAGCTTTGGAGCTCCGTTTTTATGGTGCTAAAGTAGTTTCTCGCCTTAAACAGTGTATCTCCCATGTTGTTGTAGGAGAAGATCATTCACGGGTAGAAGAGATGAAAGCACTCAGGAGAACATTTGGGAAAAAATTTAAAATTGTATCTGAGCTATGGGTAACACACTCAGTGGAGGAAGGAGTCGCAAAGAATGAAAATCAGTACTTAGTTTAAAGCAGTTTTTAAGATTGGAGCAAAGGCATGATTGGACTCAGATTTTATGAGGTTGTTCTAAACTTTTTGTGTGTTTTCATGTCTGTTTAAAGCTAGCTCTGGCTAAAGAATAACACTGAATTGCTGAAATTAGAGGAAGGCTTTTAATTTTACTGTTGCAGAAGAAAGAGGATGCTAAGGTATGCTGGAGGGGAAAAAACCAGTGCAAGATAAATAATTTAAGCCTTTTAATCCACAAACAGGTCTTAGGAGAGATCTAAAATTTTACATAAATAAAATATGTTTGAAACTGGCTAGTTTGTTCTAGCTTTAATAATGCTTGCCTCCATCATTCAAAGTGGAGATGATAATTTATTATTTTATGGAGATTCTGCTATTTATCTATTGTTTAGCTATCAACTTTTAATCACATTCATGTTTTTGTGGACTTGTTTTGTATGTATTCCGTATGCTAGAGAATTCAGTAATTTATAAACTTAATCTGGACTATTTTAACTTGCTTACATTGGTTTTAGCATTAAGCACCACCCAGCCTCAGAAGCACTTTGATTTTAGATATTGTGTAGATCCCACATTTCCTTGTGTAAATAGCCTTTGTACAAAAGAATCTAAACTTTTCATTGAGGTGATAATGAATTAATAATGACCTATATATGTATGAAATACAAATCAATTACTTAAAAATTGTAATAACCTCCTGTGCTCATTACAGTTTGACTGTGAACTGTGACAGGACTAGGCTTTTACAATTAACCATCAGTTTATCTTTTAAAAATGCTTCTTAAGTTATTGTAGGATAAATTTCCAAATATCCAGTTCAATGTATATTTTTCCAATTACTAAATAAAATCTATTTTTAAAGCCTGTCTGGTATTTATCTTTAGTTAGCAGTTACTTTTGAAAAGCACAAAACTTAATTTCTTATTTTATTCTTAGATAATTCATGCATTAACTTTGAGGGGAGAAAGGTTGAGGCCTTGTTTCTTGTTATGTCAGCATTGGTATCAAACAAATGAAGTTGGGCAGACCACAGAGTCAGTTTTTAGCTGACCTCCTTCTTCCATGCTTTCTGTGGTCATGTTCATGCAAAAGTTCCTGTAAAAAGAATTGGGAAATGTTATATGAAAGATTAATTGGAAGGACTGTAGTGATGTGTCTTAGTGTATTAGCAGCTCTTTTGTTATTTGAAATATACTCAAGAGGTAAAATGTAGTAGCCACTGTCCACAAATTTCCTTTCATCAGGCCTGCTTTGCTCTTTTTCTTGAGTGGAGCTGGTATGGTCAGACTGTACTTTTTGTTGATACTGCCTTGTGCCTGTCTTTCTGTGCCCTCAGCATGCTTTCCCTCGTGGAGCAGCCCACTTGCACCCCTTGACCCAACAGGGATTTGGAGGAATGATGGAAAGCCTCGCTTCTCTCTGTTACGGAAATCCTCACCTTTTTTTGTCCCCCTGATTTTCGTCTGGTCTTTAGTTTGGATGTGAATTCCTTTCCAAAACCAAATTAAAAAAATTGTGGAAAGCTTGTCACCTTTTTACTGTCGTACATCTGTTTGGTGAAACACTTAAAAACTGTGTGGTTCCTTTTGCTCAATTTGCAGTTACTCTTTTTTGAAAGAGTACATCTATGTTTTAAGAGTCTGTATTATCCTTGAAAAGCAGAAGATCCACTTATTCAGGTGAAACCAGTCACAATCTGTCAGCTGTAGTAAGTGTCAGGTAAGATGTTTATGGCATCTCAATGATTTGGTGAGAGATTTTAAAAAGCTCTGTAGTTTGCTTGTGGGGTTTTTATAATACTTGCTGTCACTCTTCTGCTAAAATACAGTCAAAAGCCATTTAATCTTTCCAATCTATATGTAATTGCAGTTTGAATTCTTTCAAAAGAGGGACTTGAAGTTATAAAATGTCATGAAAAGGATTAAAAAAATATTAATTTGAAGGTGACAAGGGAACTGCCTTTTAACATAGTTCAACTGAGCATCAAGTATCTTCAGCTGGTAACAGCTGTTGTACCACAAAACATAGATGGCCTATAAAATTTTACTGTACTATTTTTTTGCTGTGAGGGGATAGGAAGGAGAAAACTCTCTAAGTTTGACTTATTATACAAACCTAACAGTGAAGGAGCTTGCAGGTATCATTAAAATGTTTCTCCATGTTCCTTTCTAGAAGAAGGGAAATTAAAAGGCATCAATCTCAAAATTATTTTCTTTTAGAAAAAATATATTTAGCATTATTTTTGGATGTTTTTAACAGATGTAGCTTTTCTTTCTTTGTAATTTTGGGGAGTATTGAGAGAACATATAAGGGAGTTGAATTCAAGTTCAAACTGCAAGCATTAACGTTTACAGCATATGTGATTGTATTTGAAAACTGCTGTAATAAGATTGTTTCAACAGGTATAATTGTCATTAGATTAGTGACAAATTTATTCTTCTGTTAATATTACAGGTGGAGGAACTATGGAAAGCTATGAAACCAGAGTTCATTTTTCTCCCTGTCATACATAAAGTCAAATACATTTTTCAGGACTAAAGTTGCCAGAAATAAGATACCAGGGAGGAAAAAAAAAAAAAGAAAGAATTGTTATACACAAAATGCATGGGTATGGTGTGAGGGGTTGTGTATTCCATTCTCTTATCCTCAGTATTTCCCAGAATAGAATGAGTTCACATAGTCTGGTTCTGTATGGAGTTGTACTAGTTAGAAAGTTAACTATGGTATTTCTATAATAAAAGGTTGTTTGTTTTGTTTCATTTTTGATAGAAGTCCTCGTGGTTCCAATTTAAATTTTTATAATTTGGCATTTTGTGTTTTGTTATAGTACAAGACCAGCTTGATGGACAAAGGTAGAGCTCTAGATGTTGTTTTTATCAGCTTTTGGAAGCCTTCTGAACTTCCCTGTAATATTTTCATAGACAGCTAATGAAGAATGGGCTAGATTAATGGACAGCGAAGTGGACTGAAAGCTGGTTGAAATGCCAGGCTTGAAGAGTTGTCATCAGTAACCGAGGTACAAGACAAGAGGCAATGGGCACCAAATGAAACAGGAACTTTTGCTTAAAACTAGGAAAATTCCTACAGTAAGGGTGGTGAAACACAGGAGCAGGTTTCTTGGAGGGGTTGTGGAATCTCCATCCTTGGTGACATTCAATATGCAGTCAGATACAACGTGCTCTACCTGACCCTTAAGCGGGACAGTGATTGACTAGATGATCTCAAGAGGTGCCATCCAGCCTTAATTGTTCTCTTAATCAGGTCTGAACTAAATTTCCCATTCTGATTTTAGGTGTCTTGTGAATGGTCAAAGTGTCAAGGGGTGACATATACATTGCAAATTTAAGGGATTTTTTTTTTTTTTAATTTGCAGGACAACACATACTAGTATAGCTAATTGTTTTTATCAACATGACTTTTAAAGCTACACATTAAACTGGAGTAAAAAACAAAGCAAACCAAGAAAACCCAAAGCATAAACCAAATGGAGTTACAATGAACATGAATATCAGGGTTGTTCAAAGTCTCCTGAGCAGTGGAAAGAGCTCTCTCAAGTGCTCTGTATAAAAGTTTAAGTACTAGCCATATCTGAGAGAACAGAAAAGCTGGTTTTCAATTTGAGGAGATATATAACTAGCAATTGTGAAAGTGAAAACAGGCATCAGTAATTTAGCCACTTTCATCTGATTGCCCAGTCTTGATTTGGGGGTGCTAAAGTAACAGCTTCTTTCTTGTGATAGTGGACTTTACAAACATAAACACTACAGATCCAAGGAGGAGGTAGGATTTCTCCACGTTTTTGTACATGGAAGCTTCCTCCTGCAGCTAATATGCTACAGCAGCAACAGCGGCAAGCAGAGGCAACGTGTTCTCTAAAATCTATGTTTTTAGCCTGCACATCTTACAGCTGCAGTTAATGCAATAACTGTCTGGTCAAAGGCAGTTGAGTAGGGGTTCCCGTCGGTGCATAGACACGTGTGTTCAAGCAAAAGACAGCAACAGATGGGTAACACAGCTAGTCTCAGCTAAGAGTTTGTGGTTACTTTTTCCTTCTCAGTCTCCCACAGCTTCTCCCTAGAGTTGGCCTCTTTTTACTAGTGTATTATAGATTTTACATGTCAGACCTGTGTGCTGCCTAGTTTGCATACCTGTTTATTATTTGTCAGTCTGCCCTGTAAACATGTTCACATATAAGTATAACAAACACAGTTACATAGATGTCGGATTTCAGTTTTTTGTTGTGTTGGGGTTTTTTTGTTTGTTTGTTTTTGGTTTGGTTTGGTTTTTGTTTGGTTTTTTTTTTTTTTGTTTGTTTGTTTATATTTTACTTAAAATCTCTGAGTGCTATTAAAGTAATAAAAAATTAAGGATTATTCAAGGCAAAAATGAATATCAAGATGATAGGTGTCCCATTGTTCAGGTCTCTGAACATGGTTGTGCAAAGAAAAGAGAAATAAACAGGATAGCCAGTTTTGCTGATTACATCTCTCTGTAACTGACACAGGCAGGTGCTGGGAATAGACTGCCTGACACCCTGCTATAGCAGCAACCAGGGCGGAGCAGTGAGGTCACATGCATCAACAACATTAACAAAGTTGATAAATAAAAGACAGTTAAGAAAAAAACCACAGTTTTACTCTTTTTTCCCCCTCTGAATTATGTGGTAACTCTAGAATAATATTTTTCTATATCAGTTATCTAAATTCTTATGCTTGGTGATGATGAACTGGATGAACAGAACAACTGCTGCCTACAGATCTCATACAGATTCCTGGCAGACACTCAGTAAAGGCATCTAAGGTGCAGTGTACAGATAATATTTAAATTTTTAAGACTAAAATATTTAACTTTTTTTAGTGACTGGGAGATATGAAGAAACATTTTATCACTAGAAAGAGACGGGAGTCTTAATGTGTAATGGTACAGGAGAAATATTCTGCTGTATGTGTTTTGGATAACCTGCCTTCCTGACCTGTATTTTTGGAACACACGGCCAATTCAATCTTACCAAAATCATGCTTACATTTTCTTTCAGTGTAAGATGCTTTTAGAGTTACATGCTTTGTGCTGGGTTGTCTTTGTTTATGAATTCCGGTCTGACTTAGACAAATCTGTGGTTCTTTCAGGGTGCTGAAGCCTTGGCCCATGTTTTGGCTGCTGCCCAGGGATGGACTGTGGCTCAGTCACGACCTTGCTCAGGACTTCTGCTACTGCATGATTGTCTGTCCAGCATGTGAGTGAGCTCCAGGACTTGCATGGAGGGGAGGGGAGGGGAATTTCTAAATCAGAGTAGCCAAAATCTGCTAGAGTGTGTGTAAATGTGCACACATATAGAGTGAGTATATATGTGTGTGTGTGCACATACATATAAATACATGTATAAATATTGAGAGAAAAATTTATGTGATGCTTATGATGGCTCTCTTCTCCCCTCAATTTTCAATATTCCTTCATCTTTAGCAATGCTGAGGAATATTTTTAGAGATCCCAGAAGTGGATGGGGAGGCTAGACAACAAGAATTTGTGACGGTGTTGCAGAATTCATACCTACAGACTGCCTCAGGCTAACATACCTACACACAGTCACTGGCATGACTGTGCCTTACACACAGGCCTCTTCATCCCCATCCAGAAAATGGACTGGGGAAGTTTTACTTGGTCAGTAGAAACAAGAAGCTTCCAGGACTCAGCACAGACCATTTCTTGTGTTCTGCTGCCCACACTAAACAGAAGTGGTTCCCAGTTCCAGTTCTTTACTCTATATTGTTAGCCACCACCAGCTGTTCCTCATTAATACAGAAAAAGTTCTCATTTCTTAAAATAGGCTGGTCATGTAAAAGCTGTCCCCTTAGCCCTGGTCAGGCCATCCTATCTGGTGCTTCATTACTGTTTTGGAGAATGTTATTTGTTCCAGACCAAGCTGCCTTATGGACAACGGCATGGTAGTGGCAAGCCTGGGCCAGGATAAAGAACTGAACCCAAGTTGAGCATCTGACATGGAGAAGAGCCTTGAGACCATGGAAGATCCATGCTATGCCTTGGATTATGTTCAGCAACAGAGGAGAAACATGGGGCAGTGGCTGGGTTTTGTGGTCTCTGAGCATGGGCACAGCTCTGCTGTGGGAATTTGAGCTCATGGGAAGACATGTAAGTGTTCACGACTGGCCATGCAGTTATAGGTAACATCAAAACAGAATGGGTGCACAGAGGCCAAGAAAACAGACCACAGTTGCCTTTTACACAGGCTGAGGAGAGATAAAGAGTGTTATACTGACATAACCAAAGTGTTCTGTGTGCATCTCCAGCAAGGGCAGTGGCAACACTTTGCTGCTGTTCAGTTAAGCCTTCACCCGCAGTTATCTGCCCTTTGGCTATATTCCATAGGGAATTTCAATACTCATTTATTATTGCACAAAGGTTTTAGCAATCAGACAACACACAAATCACATATTATCTTTTACAATTATATTAAAAGCTTACAGGAATTAAAATAAAAATTAAAATCATTTAGCAGCATTCACACAATAACAGTTCCCCAAAGATCAGCACGAGCAATCAAGCATTGGCAGGAAATAAATAGTTAGGCAGGTGGCCAGCATAGATAACTTGGCTCATCAGTATTCAAGCAGCAACAGCCTTTGCATTGTTAGTCAGCCTAAATTCCCCCTCCAAACCACAACCATCTCCAGCCCCAGCCTCTCTTTTACCCTCCACTTACTCATTTTAGGTGGAGTTGCACCCTGCAGAATCCTGTGCTAGGCCTTGTTTTAAATGCTGTTGAAAGAGGGAGACAAGCTATTTCAATTAATGTATTTATCAGGATGATATGTATGGGGGTACACTCTGAAAATGGGATATATACTGTGTTGAGGAATTTTTATGGTACCACTAGAGTTTGATTAAACATATATGTGTGCTTAAATATAAAAGAGAAATGGTTAATGAATAATGCATTGGCCAGAGTTCTACCAGTATATGCAGTTCTACATGGAGTCTCCATAAACACATCATAAGCAGATTCCTTATGAACTCTTGCATCAGCACTAGTCCTGATGGTGGTTGCATGTAGCACCTCAGCCCAGCTGTGGGTCTGTCCCCCAGCCCAGCTCTGCTGTCCGAAGGTCATCCCTAAGCTTGCATCCCTGCATATTCCCATTCCAGGATGGTTTATAAGGCAATGCTGAGGTTGTTTCTCATCTCATCGCCCAGGGGACCTTTATTCCCTTGCAAGAAGTCCATCTGTCTCTGGCATTCCTGCTTCCAGACAGGTTAACCCTTTCTTGCAGTTAGGCCTTCTAGCCCTGCATTCCAGATCATTAATTGGCCACAAATTACCATATTAAGCAGTTACAATTAGACTTTCCCCTTCAACAGGCAGATCTCAAAGATCAGACCGTGCAGTGGAGAGCAAGATCATTTAAATCCTTTCCTCTTAGAAGTTACACCTCAAAATTCTCTCCCTGTCCAAGCTCTGCCACCAATTGCTTTTGGTCTGTTTGGGTTTTGGTGGCATCCACAGCATGGCAACTCAGCATGGATGAGTCATTACCTGTTTGATGTACCCAGTTGGTGCAACTGTTTGTAACACTTTGGACACCTTTAGCTATTTGCCAAGAGACTATGACAGCATTATACATACCGCTATAAAGTATATAGCAATTATTCATTTCTTGGCACATACAGATGTTAGCTACCTAATAAAGAGCTAGGCTAAACATTAGTGTGCTTAGCCTTGACCCCTTCCCATGTGACCCTCAGACACTCCTTGATAGCCAGAAATCAATAATGAGGTCAGGTCAGGAAGATCCCAAGTCAGGTAAAGGCACCAAGGTTGGCCCTTGATGCTCTCTGGATTTCATCTCTTCCTGAGTACTCTTTCACCTCCTTCTTCTTCCTTCAGAGTTTTTTCTTTTCTACCTTGGCATTTTTTCCTTCAGAATCTTCGAATCACTCACAGACCCAGTTTCAATAATCCCACCTCCACTGTCAACTTTACCTTTCTTATCGCACATGGTTCCACTCTGCAGATTTTGTTACAGCGCTTCCTTCCAACTTAGAAATTTCCTCAGAAGTCTGAGCCAGGTTTCTCTACCAGACGTAAACTTTGGATTCTTGAAACACAGTCAGCTGAAATCCTGTGAGGGAGGAAAAGTTGTATGAAGGAGATATATTCATAAAACATATATATATATATATTTAATGGAATTTGCAAGACAAACGCTTATTTTGAATTCAGAGAGAAGTTGCATGCATTAAGTGCTGTGTGTAGTAAAATCTTCTTTCCAGAGACTTGCTTTTTTCTTTTCTTTCCTCCCTATGAGAATTTTATGTTAACCATAAAATGAGAAATCAGAGGCAAAATGAAGGGAACTGCAGCTTGTTAGGAGTCAGACCTCTTTATATAGAAAGCAGATTATTTACTTGTTCTCCCTTCACATTTTCGATCGAGGTGCCTGAAAAGAACGAACATTGAGCAAAATCTGAATGCCTGTGTCTATTCATATATAGTTACTTCTGAACCAATGGGCCAGTTCTATCCAAATTCCACAAAGAAATAGTGGTATCCCTCTCTCTCTGCCCACTCCTCTGCCCAAGCTCCAGTATGGGAGATGCCTGAGAAGAGAAGGTGGTAATGGCCTCTATGAGGGAGAGAGTCTACGTACCCATCCTGGAAAGAAAATATTTCATGTGCCAAAAAAACTCCTCCCAGTTTTCTCATTTTCTTATGAAGTCAATCCACCCAAGGCACAGAAAGAGGAACACAAGCTTCATTGGTTGTGACACTGCCTCTCCTGCTCCAATCTGTTGCTTAGTGCTCACATGAAGAGGGAGCAATGAATGCCCAATCACATGAAAATCTCATACTTCATTAGGCATCAAAGTATCTAATCACTAGTCTGCAAAACTCTTTGAAAGCACTCTCACCTGGTTCTGTTGCTCAGAGAACTCTGTATGTTCAACATTGCTGCAGTGTGTAATGTATATCCTGATGCACACACTCTTGCAAATGTCATGATTTTGATTTGCTTTCTTTACTCAGACTCTCAGAACCTAGCACACTCCTGCTACTTTGCTGTCTGCTGTAATATGGTGCTGATTGTCATTTTTATTTAATGAGAAAGATACTAAAAATGCCATGCTATCACATCCTTTTTATGAATATTCAGTGAATCTAAATCAAATGGAAATAAATGGAGAGTACTTATATGAGAAGGCAATATATACCTGGACAGAAAGAGGCAAAAACAAGGAAAATAAACTGATAGACAAAAAACTGTTCCACAGATTGTTCCTTTTAGTTCCATAAACTACATAATTGCCAAGCTCTCAGCACAGGGAGAGTGATTTTATCACCAATAGACAATCCCAACAAAATAATGTGATTTGATTATGGTTTGGTTTAGGTTGTATCTCAGTGCTTCACTGGAGTTACTGGATAGTGTGTGGGATGAAGGGTTGCTGCACTGTCCAACACCACAGGAAAACTATTAATTTTATATTTTTGTTGATAATGCAGTTTCTTCCTTAGAAATTTTAGGGCTATGGTTCAGTCCAAGTCTTTGGCAGTGCTGTGTTTTTCCTGAAATGGTCACAATAATATGTCACTAAAAAGCATTTTTAAAGACAGCTTTGTTCTTTAGGATCCAAAATATAAGATCCAGATACAAAACCAGGTATGATGATACAATTTCTTCTTTAACTTGTTCCCACATGATTTGATAATGTCGTTGTGTAATATTGTCAGTTTTAATAGTCCTATGCTCAAGAAGTATATCTGTTTCCTTCATGGTTCACAGTGTAATGTTATTTACACTAAAATAATATAATCTTTCATTTAGGAAATAGTTAAAAGGGCTGTAAATTATAGATTTAATAATTAAACAAAAACTTAAAATAAAAATGTATATTTCTATGGATAGAGGTGGGGGGGCAGTTTCTAAAAATTCTTCTCCTGAATTGAAAATTCTTCCTTTACAGTGAAAAGCTTAGTGTTGTGATCCAAAGGATAAACTAAAATGCATGGATGATGTTAGAAACAGATGTAGCAGCTAATATAAAAATTAATTGTCCCAGGAAAAGCAAACTCAAGAGGGAAAGAAAGACCCTTGTGCTGTGAATGATTTAGACATTAATGAGTCCATGTTCATTAGCAGTGATGATTGTTAGCACTTAAGACAGCATAAAACATCAATGTCGCCTTTTAAAGACACTCATAAAGCAGACAAATTCTACAGTAATCAGGGTTGAATGAAAGTACTTAAAAGTGAATAACAATCAAATCAAGCAATGACTGGACTTCTTTTTTTTTCTTTGGCTGGCTGTTCTTGCGCTCTGTAACCCAATATCACTGACAGCAGCTGGCTTTTAATGCAGACAAAAGATTCCTCATGAATACTGAGTTGACATTTTAAAGTCTTGTGATCACTCAACTTAGGGAATACATTTGTACATGAAAATTCAGCTGACATATAACTGAAAAAATCTGCTGAAGTAAAATAACTTTAACTTCTTGAGCACAAAAATAAAGCAAAGATATTACTCTATGTTTTTGAAATTACCTAGGCTCTGTAAAGGTTAAATAAATGAAGTATTCAATACACAGTTCTTGAATCATCACTCACCATTCCCAAGTGCAGAATTAACAAGACCAGAGTATGAACTATGGCACCACTGGAGTGAAACATTTAATGAGAAAATGCATATCTGAAAGATACCAATCAGCTTGCATAGGCTGGCCTTTACCTCTTAATTTGTAGCAGTTCCAATGATGTGAGAATTTTCACCTTGTATCATTCTTGTTTTCTAAGTCCTTGTCATAAAGGCCCTTTGTTATCTTCATTTTGTTAAAGTTGCAAAAATAGGATTTAGCTGTTAAAAACTCACCTTAGGTAGAATTTGGACTTCCAATCAGCATCTACAAGGCCCCTCTAATTACTTACCAAAGCTACTAAAGCTTTGTAAGTTATCCCTGGTAACATTCAAGGTCGGGTTGGGCTGGGCTCTGAGCAACTTGATCTATTTGAAGACATCCCTGTTCATTGCAGAGGGGTTGGACTAGATAGCTTCCAACCAAAACTGTTCTGTGATTCTATGATTCTAAGTCCCTTGGTATCTTATCTTAAAAAAATATTTTGTCTCCTGCTGCTGAATATGAGGAGCATCATTTTAGTTTTCACAGCACTGAGCACTGTTGGTGATGAAGGCTGATAATATTCCATCCACTGCTCCACAAGGACTCAACTCAGTTATCACTTCACAGCAAATGTGCTGCTGTGGTTCAGCCTGGTATGCAATGAAATTCATTGGTTTTTTAGAGTGATGCTGGTTGTTGTTATAACAAATGTTAACATGCAGGATGTGGGTGACCTGTGTTAAATATTATGCTGTGGCTGAGAGGCTACAGGGTCACTTGTGCCAACTCTCCAGAGGAGATCCAGGTGAGCAGGCTGGAGGCCTTGATATACTACAGGCATTCTTTGCCTTACCTGTGGAAATTGTGCAGGAGCACTGCATTGCCAGCTCTGCTTCAAGAGCTGGTTATATATTTCATCCAGTAACAGCTTAATGCAGAAATGCAAAAACAATACTTGACAAGTAGATTCAAGTTTAGAGCTTCTGCATCCTAAAACAACACAAAGCTACTGGATTAATTTGTCGCTGTATATATATATATTTATATATACACACACATATATACTTTGTATATACATATTAGCTTTGTATATATGTATATATAGGTACACATATATTAAAGTGGTGTCCTCCTCCAGAAGACATTCCACCTGTACATTTTAACTAGCTGGAAATGCCTCTGGGTAGCCTAGAGTTCTGTGTCTAAGCCCTGGAGGTAGGTGACCTCTCAGGCACACCCATGTCCTTGCTTACTGTGTCATACCTCCTTCATAGTCAAAATAGAAAAGGCAATCCTTTTTCTATATGCACTTGTATAATTGTTTCCTTATGCCTGTATGAGTACTAAGAGGTTTTACAGATACTCAGAGCTTTTCAAGAGATATTCAGTGAGAAGCAGCATCTGACTATTACTAATATGTAGAAAGAGTTGCAGAATATTTGAAACACACATCAAGAGTTAAAATTTAACTTTACCTTAGTGTCATGCGGAAACTCAAATGACTGTGTTTATAGAAATGACATTTTAAGAAAAGAAAAATCAAAAGATAAGAGAAACATATCTGGATAATCATGTTCTTTATGGTTTTGTACATCTGTATAAATATGTCTTTGAAATTAGCAGGAAGTTGGTTTGTATCAAAGTGCTGACTTTTGTCAAGAGCATCACATTTATTCTGATGGTATCATCAGTGAAGAAGCAGTGCATCTGCAGTAATAATTGACCTTTTCTATTTTTCACCTTTTAAAAAACCTGAAGGCATATTGCTCTTTTATTGCTGAAAATGTTTTTGCTCTTTGTGCTAAGTCAAATCAACACAGGCAAAAAAACCCCTGTGTCAGTTAAGTGCATCAAGAGCAAACAATTTTGTTCACGTGTCATCCTCATAGTAGATGAAAGATCAAAGGCCATCAAAAAAGGCAAAGGAATTCAGTATTTTGGCTTGTAGCATTTTTGTTGCTCTCATCCTGCCAACTGCTTAAAAATGTGGTTAATTTTAAGTATGGAAGTGGTTCTACTGACCCATGTATTTTTGAATGTATTTTTAAAGGGCAAGTATTTAAGCATGTGTAGGACTGGATTAAAATTTAAATTTTAGTTTCCACCTCTGATATGCTCAGGTTATTCTGGGCATCCTTATACACAAATGACATTTTGAGCCAACCCTTTAACTTACAAAAATCAACCTGGTACAGTTTGACTTTGATTGAATGGTATTGTTTTATGCTAGTTGTGATAAAACTATTTTGTTTAGTTTACAGCACCTCCAATTTTTGGTGGATTTGGTTGAGAGATTCTGTGGGTGAAAGCACAAAGTGGTGTGGAAACAATTTCCTTGTCAGTGTTTTAGGAGACAACATGTAGAGTTCAGCAAAACAGAGACAGCAGCAATAAAACTGAAGTGCAGTCTATTTTTCACTCTGTTTGGACTAAACCAAAGCAAAATACAAGGTAAAATAAAAATATTTGAATGGAAAGAATGTCTTTAAGAGAGATTCTCTTGACTAATCTTGTATATGTATTCGTCTGAAAATGAAAGGGGTACTTGCTTTAGAAGTATATACACTGCCACTGAGGTATTATCAAACACATGCAGCCATAAATATGAAAATATTGAATTTATGAGGCACCTATATAAACATGCCCCAAAAATTATAAGAGACATGTAAAAAGAACAGAAAGAGAAGGAAAATTCTTCAAGACAAGATATGTCTCCACAAACATCATAGTTATTAAGTGACAACAAGATAACAAGAAATGGCCTATATAGTTAAAGAGGTATGTCACCTCTCCAGAGAGGAAGGGATTTTTTAGAGTAAGATAGAGACTCTTGCTAAAGAAGAAAGGAGTGAGGTTTTCTTAATTTCCATCTCCCAAAGGACATGTTGGGATTTCTGGGGCATTGTTTTATAGTAACTCTTTATTAATTTTTTTTTTTTAACTGAAAAGAATCTTACACCAAAATCTGTCAATATTTATTTTTCATGCTCAAAACCCCTGAATAACTAATTGTTGCATCTATTGCTAGTACAGTGCAGTTTGTAGCACTTTTTGTTTCCTGGAACAACATGTGGTTTATTCCCAGATTAAGTTAGTCAAAATATGGGACAAGTGTTAAGGGAACAAGTAGTTTTAGGCTTAATGTTTAAGATAAGAAAAAGCATTAGGAAACATGTGTTTTATAGATGGAAGAGAGGGTGGAAGAAAGAAAAGAAATTAATTTAGGGACAGAATCACCCAGAATCAATTAGGTTGGAAAAGACCTCTGAGATCATTGAGTCCTAACTATGATCCAGCACCACCATGTCAACTAGACCATGGCACTGAGTGCCAGGTCTTTCCATAAACATCTCCAGGGAGAATGACTCCTCCGCCTCCCTGGGCAGCCCATTCCAATATCTAATCACCTAGTCTTGAACTTCATGCTGTTGATCTCAGCCAATCTATCCAGCCTGTCCAGATTAGTAATGAAATGGGGAAGAACTGCGTCAAAAGGAGATCAGAAAGTTGAATTAAGAATTATTGTCATTAATGGCTAGGAAAGAGGGATATGACCAGATACTCTATTACATCTTATCCTACAAGGGAAGTTTCCTTAGATTAACTTAGCAGCATAAAATTTTCAGCCATAATTCCTTCTCTCACAAAAAAAAGTCTTATTGACAGAACTATCTCAAAGGGTGGCAAGGAACACAAATCATCAGGAGAACCCTAGCAGACCCTTTGCTTGTAGTCTTTCTTGAATCTTTCCTTACTCCAATCTGTTAAGCTAATTGTGACTGAAGGATGACTCACAGTGTGACAATGAAGGAAATATGTAAGTAAAGCAAACTAAAATAGCCCTGCTTCTCCCCATTCCCCAAGAGATGGAAGGAGAGACCTTTACATTTCCTGGTGTAGGGGATCCCAGGCAGCATGTACAGTTTTCCACAAGATTCAGGATAGACAAGTTCCAAGTGAGGTGCGTTTCAATGCCGTTCCAGGGCTGACATGTGCTGGCACTGCTGCTGGAGGTGGTATTCATACAAAAAGGCTCTGCTCTAAGGAGGTAGGCAATGGGGCTTCTGAAAGCAATGCATTAACATATGGCAAAATGTTTTGACATTATGACAGTTAGAAAAAGGGAGTTTTGAGAGTTATTAAACCATGAGGAAGTCAATCAAGTCTAGCAAGATAATGGTTATGACTGAAAGATTTGAAGTCTATAAATATATTGGGGGGAAAATGAATAAAAACAGAACAGCGATATTAGCGGAAAAAAAGAAGGCATTCAGTTTTGGAGAGGCTATGCCTGAAATGATGACTGAAATTGCCAAGAAAATGTGTCCAGGGGCTGCCCAACCTGGACAAAGGGAGAAAAGAGCAAGAGGAGCAATTTTGGTGGGGTTAATGGGTAAAACAGTGGGAGCAAATGGCTTGGTAAGGAAAAGAAATGGAAAGTGACAAGACCAGTGATCATAAAACCAAAATAAATAAAAACGAAAAGGAAAAATTAGTTACTTTTATTGTTGGTATTAATAATAGCACTTAGAACTAAACAAATTGTTCCTGTTGTTGGCATGGGTACATAGTGAAAAAGCACACAATGGCCTGAGTGGTGGGTTGCACTGGAGTGGGAAATCCTTTCCATGTTTTGGCCAGATGCTGGTTGTGCCTCAGTTATGGTCTAACCACTGTAGAACCACAGAGAATACCAGCATGGGCTGGTGAGGGAATTGGTGTTCTAGACCTGCAGTGTGGGGCTGCCTAGGTCATGATATGAGGCGGTAGAAAAGTACCCAGCTCTAGCACTACTCTTAATTGCAAATTTCCCGTGTGTGTGCTCATGCTACACTTGGAGCAGGAGAACCATTTCCCCGTGGCCCAACATACATCATCCTCAGTGCAAGATGTGCTGCAAGTCCAGTAACTGGGTGTACATCACACAGGCTCCTCTGTTCCTGATGCAGCGGTTTTTATTGGTTCATTGTATTTTGGTTTGTTCCATGTACCCCTGTTTGGACCCTGTATGCTCTCCCTGTCAATTATCTGTCCCCTCCCCTGGTCGAGCGAGAGAATCCCTCTCTCTCCCCTGTCATTCTCCTTTCACCCCTGCCCCAAGTTCTAGAAGGGTCTCTGTCATTTCGTTATGCATTGGCCCTCACAGGTGTAACCCCACTCCCCTGTTCTCCCGTTTGCTGTGTAACCTGTCCCTCACCCCTGGACCACACCCTTGGGCTTTCCCAATTGGTCATGTTCGTGCCCCCGCCCCTGGGATCCCGAGGGTATGAAACCCCCTGTCACCTGTGTTTCGGGGTCTCCCGGAGCAGAGCATAGGAGGTTCAGTCCTTCTATGTGAAACTCCCGGTGGCCTGACTCAGTTAGTCTCTCCCCATCAGCTAAATAAATCTTAGTTGGTATGCAGAGCTGCTGAGTCCTCCCTGCTTGGCTTCTCCTCGCGGTGCTCACCTGCTCTTCACGCTGCTATCGGCTCTGCTCGCTGTGGCTGCGATAGGGTTCTGGGGATCAGAGAAGGGCCCCAGAGAGATTGCCTTCCACCGGCGCAGTCACAGCACCCCGGGCAGCAGAGCGTAGCGAAATGTTCCCTCCAGTCTGCTGATGTGACTATGTCACCAGATGTACCAGCTGTTAGGGAAGAGTTTTCCTTTCTGGGTTTCACTGTTGGAAAGTGGCTGCTGGCATGGACAGGAGGAGAAGGGAATCTAGAGGGAGCTGCCACTGCATCCTGCTGTCCTTACGCCTCGGGTGGCTCCTGCTGCATTCCAGGCAAAACTGTCCTACACCATGGAAACACCAGCAGAGTGTTCCTCAGCTCCAGACAGCAGAGCAGCACAAGTGTCCAGCCAAGGTCATCTCAGCATGGGGCTGACTCTGCCCTGCATCACCACCTGGCAGCCCACAGCTGGTGTGGATTTGGGTTCCCTGTGTGGTCTGAGAGGAGAGAAAATTCTACAGGCTTTGAGACAGCCATGTGCTGGAACGACTGGCAGCAGGGACAAGATGATTAGGTTTTTTTGGTTTTTTTTTTTTTTTTTTGACAAAAAACAAGCTGTAGAAGCTAGAACAAAAACTGGATTTGCTGCAGGACAATGTGTTTGGCTTCCCTTATTATCCCCTTGCTGCACTTGTACTTTCTAATGTAGCATCAGCACTACATATACACATGTAAATTTTTGATACAACATAAACCTCTTTCTGCCTTCTTTCTCTTCTACCCTAGACTCAGTCTTTTTTTTTGTTCCTCCTCCAAAATCTTGAGTGGACATAACAAACCATTTTCCAGATTGTGACAAACAGCCTAAGCCAATGCCTTGATAGTACTTACATGGATTTATACTGCTAAAGATTTGGCGAAAGAGTTGTTTGCTCATAATTAGCTCTTTATTTGGAGTTGGACAAGTATACCAGGAAAAAAGCAAACAAACAAATAAACAAAAAACAACCAGAGAAATACATATTAAAAAGCCATATGGAATGTATCTCTTGCCCCTAATAATAAAGAGACATCTTGATTTCCTGGACATTTCTTAGCCTTTCTTTGAGTTAAATGGGCAACTGGGTTAAAAAAAAAAAAATTAACAATTGATATTCTGAATATTTGATCCCTCATGGCTTGATTTATGTTAAAAAATCTGCTCACTTTGAAACAATTGCTATTTTCTTAACTATTTTCTGTATTTGGAAATGGTTGATCTTCATAATTATTACTTTAATAATTTATTATCTGTTTCATATCTGCAACAGAACTGTTTCCTAAATTTCCATGCATCTTGAGACTGCTGAACCCCAGATATTACAAACCGTATATAACTAAGAAGCTTTCAGGGTTAGAAAATATTTGGATGAATAGCTAATTAAATTAGCATCAGAAAGAGATGCCAAAAATCTACCTGTATTTTAAATCTAAGACTGGCTGCCTTATGTAGCTTTAAAAGCTCTGAAATTGCAAAGGCAATTTCAGTTGCTTACAGCAGGTGGTAGTATGTGCTATTAAAATGAAATATTTACTTCCAAGAAGGACTGCAGTTTAGTTAATAAGAGCATGAGTAGAATGGGCAAGAAATCGACTGCTGTAAATGCGTTAAAAGCTTGTAGATTAGAAAATCGAGTATTTATTACTTCTTTTTCTTCAAAGCTTCCTATTTCTCTGCCACAAGACTGCAGCACTAACTTCTTGTGGGACATTTATGGACAAGTTATAGACATATTATCAAGAATAACTCAAATCACATAACTCTTACAGAGTGGTCTTCATCCACAAATCCCACTGTCTTTTAATTCCACAGCCCTTATATGAAGACAGATATGAAGTACTTTAAAACAAGATCTAAATGAAATTTAGGTAGGTAAAAGCAAACTGGTAATTCTGATAATCCTCTTTGTGTTGCTACCTAAGACTGGGGTGAGCTGAATTTCCAGTCTCTGTTGCAGAGGCCACTAGGGACCCAAGACAGCTGTTTCTGTACATGTGCCCTAAGGTCAGTTGGGTCTAATCCCAAAATCACTGGGACAAGAGACTAGATTTTCCTGCAGCAATACCCCTGACCCAATATGTATGTATACATGATGCATACATCCAATAAGATGAGGTGTTTTACAAAGGAAACTGCACAGCTCCCATGTAGAAAATATATCTTTTTTTGTGTTTCATGATGGACTTCTCACCCATCTTCATTTTCCCTCTACATCCAGAATATACCAACTTCAGACAGATTTGCATCTTTCTGTCCTCATGCCCTTGGGAGAGAATCTCCACAAGGCCATGGATTCCTGTCATGGGGACAACATGTGAAAAACAGGATGTGAGACACCTGATTCTATTGTCACAGGTAGTTTTTTATGAGTGTGACCATGGATTTCCCACATAGGGCGTGAGATGCTGTGATCGGCTGCAGCTCCCCCTGCACAGCTACTTTATATTTTCCTTTGGGTAGGTGAATTTTGACGTCACCTTTCAGATTGGATTCTAGAGGTCAGATGAGGGGCAGTATAATTAATGGGTAATGAGAATCAGCAAGATGTCTACCAGTTTCCAGGCTGCAGTTGATTCTGGGTGGAGCTAGCAGCAGATATTTAGGGCAATTTTATCCATAAAATTATAGTTACCATGGTGTTTCAAATGCCTACAAAAATGATAAAGCAGTAAACATATTGCCGAGCAGCTCATAGGCACAGCTGCAAACCTGAGTTCTTTTGTGAATTTTTATAGGTTATTTTTCAGTCTCTAAAGGCCTTTTTGCCCTCATTTACTACCTTAATACAGTATGTCTAAAGGTTGTTCCCCTTGTGATATTAGTTTAGTACAGTATGGTCTTTAACAGAGCCTTCTTCTTGGAGTCTGTACAGTTATTTGCAAGTACATAAAACCAGAGTTAATTTAGAAAAGTAATTTTTCTTCTCACAGAAACTTCTAATTAAGGCTTTGATATATCTCGAAATAATTTGCTGGCTCCCAGTTCTGCTCAAACATGGCAAAGGTAGGACCCATAGGATCTTTGGTTGAGTTAACATCAGGGGACAAAATAATAAAGAGCTGCAAGGGCACCTGAGAGCACAGGTTCTTTATAAGCCATGTCCACCCTTTTGTGCCTTTAGTTTTGCACAACTGAAATATTTTTCCTCAGACAATGTATTTCCATTGCAAAATGGAGACGTTTTTTGTCTTTTTCCACCTTGGAGGCTTGTTTTTAAAACCAAACAAGCCCATACCTCTACAAATTGCAATCTCCAAAAAGCAATCCCCATTGAAAATTTCCCTTCAATGAACAGGGTCTTTAAAATTTCAGTGTCAGCTTTGGCTGAAGCTGGGCCGTTACTCTGACATCCTTTCATTTTATACTGACCTACAGTAACCCCATCATTTCCATACTCCCTTGAGCAAAAGTTAACATTTATACCAAGCTGTTTTAAGGAATCTTAATTGCAAACACCCACTAGGAATTTAGCAGAAACACTTGTAGCTTGTGCATTACATAAAATTTCAATCCAGGAGCACAGACAGATAAAAGAAATAATCAACTGTGAATTATCTGCGGGTCGTTTATCCGGTTCCTGATTAATCACTCCATTAATCCTTGCAAAGACAGTGAGCTAACTCAGTGCAGAGCCAATTTCTGTGAACTGGGCTTCTAAACTCAAGTGTTGTGCCATATGAATCTGGCTGTGTGTGTCTGGAATTATTCACTTTGTACAGTTTGGAACTCGAGTCAGTAACTGTGCCATTCAGAAACTCCTGAACTGCTGCATGCAAACCATGCCCTGATCTCCTTGCACTCATTCCCATCACTGAGAGCTCTGAATGACACAGAGCCTCCAGAGTGATGCTGCATAAAGCCAGTGCAGGTCTAGCATGGCCTGATGCAGAGGGAGGGTGAATGAGGTCATGGATATCTGAGGGAAATTCTGCAGAAACACTTTGCATCAGTCTTGCTAACAAAATTTTCCATTTCTGGTGCAGAATGAAGAAAATGGAACCAACCCACAAGCAGTGCTGCATCAGAAGTAGTAAACCCATGTGAAATCAGAAGCTTGATGCCAGGAAGCAACTGTGAGAATAATTTCAGGTCCAGACAGTGATTCAGTGATTGTTGTGAACTGGAGTCTACACAGAGGTGTTTGGAAGGCTCTGTACGGTGTTGCCAAGCATCCTCATGATCTAGGGTGGTTCACCTGCTTGCTTATCCATCTGTCCTAATCCACTCCATTACCCTGGATGGAAGAGATCTAGTGGTTCTCAAATGCATCATCTATTTGTCCATATGCACTTTGAGTTTCAGCTACAGCAGTGTGATAAAAAGCCTGCTAAAGCCCTGCAAAGGCTGCAAATTGAAACTAGGAAACTGAAGCAAAAGTATTACAAAAACTAAACAGCAAAGCTTATACTTCAGTTATACTCCAGCTTTCTAAGCTTTTTTAAGATTTGGATTACTGGAAAATCTGTCTGGGTCTAGCTGAAGGCACAGACCTGCTGTAAACAGTAAAAGCCTAAGGCTAAACTAGATGACTATATTTGTTGTTTTCAGTTTAAAAAGTCAACACGGTGATGCCAGCAATAGAGATAAAGCATGAGGTAGGTTCTGCAATTCAAATCTATTGATTTACAGGACTGATGAATCTCAGATTTAAATTTCTGATTTTTGCGTCTAGCTTCCACACAGCTATTTTTTATGAAGAAATAATTATAAGGAAGATGAAAGGCTTTCCAATCTCTCCCTTCCCAGTGGAAACACTAATATGAAAGAGGCAGGTAGGTGGCAGTAACAAGTGATGAATACGCTGCTGGATAATTACATCTGCTACAGGCTTATCTCTTAGCACCAAGTGCCTCAAAATTAAAAGCAGGGAGTATAAGACAAACGTTAAACATATTGAATTAAGCAGAAGGGAGAAAATACCCTTTAGAGTGTCAAAGAAACTGTAGGAGTTCAGTTGGGCAATGAAGATTGTGAAGTAACAGAGAGAGAAGTGTGGAAACTGTCTTAGGGAAAAACTTTCAGGACCAGAATTTGCATAGACACAGACATATTTTGGGCCTGTGACACAGATGTGGCAATGTTCTGAATGCAAGGCTCTATGCCATAATATGCTAAGTCAAGGTGAGGTGCCTAGGCTTTCAAAGCAGGAGGAGGGAGAAGTGCTTTCAGATGTCTGAGCAAGGCACTTGTTCTTCTCTGTATAAAGTGCCAAGGATTTCTGTAAAAGGGTTCAGTACTTATACAGAAGTCTATGTCCCTGATTCAGAACTTCACAGTAGGTTTCCCCATTTCATAAACCTGAGCCTTTGTTTAAGTGTAGACAGAAGGAGAAGAAATCTCCTTTTTAGCCCAATTTGTATAGTTGCATGTAAATTTGAAAATGAGTAATTTGAGCTACAGGCTCTCCATAGCATGACACATTTAAAAATACTTGCTGTCATGTTTTTAAAGTGTTTGAACCACAAGACTATGTGGTGTTGCAGGAGGAAGGTCACTGTACATATCTGCTCTTGAAGGAAGACCATTTTGCTATGCTGAATGGAAAATTTAGGCCTTTTATTGTAACCATGGCTATTCTCTCAAAATAGATACCCACTTTCAAAAGGGCATTCCCCACAGTAGATATCAAGTGGGTGAAGATATAGCACTGTAACCCAAGAAAAACATGCTGGGGGTGGGCCTGATCTCCAAAAGTTTTAGCACATTTTTTGAACTTTAGTCCTCTAACATGAATAACAAATGCATGTTATAAGAAATGTAAAACAGCTTCTCCTCATCTTAAAAAACACAATGATGGAAGGGTATACCAAATTCCCTGTTAAATTCCCAAATGCCTATTATTATCAGTTCTTTCTATCCCACTAGTAAGTGCAAAGTACAGCCTGTTCTGGTCAGCACTGGTCTAAACATGTTTCTAAATAAAAAATTCCTGGAAAATTCTAAAACTGAAGGAAAGTAACTTGCTGGAGTCTGAATATTTTGCTTTTTTATTAATCAGAATGCTTTCATATTAAGACCTATCTTGTAAAAACAAAACAAAACAAAAAAACAACAACAAAAATCCCCAAACCACTGATGATTTAAAAAATGTTAAAGTAGGCACTACTTGTAACAATTAATTAGGACAGAGTGGCTGATGAGCCATGGCTGGGTGGGTGCTGTCTGGAAACCGGTGCAGAACATACTTGAACTGTAGCAAGTGGCTTTACAGAAAATAAGCCACAGAAATACCACAATTCTGAGAGAAATGTCAAGTATGGATTTAAGCTGGTGAGCTTTTCAGGATCAGAAGTAAATGGAGAATGAGGCCAAACTTGAGTGATGGCAATGGTGATTTCTCCTGTACCAGAGTGGCATACAAATGTGATCCCTAAGGAAATGGTGTTTGCACATGCTTACCTCCAAACTCTGGCCAAACTCCCTAAGATTCTGTGCTGGAATAGCCTTGTCCCTTCATGCAATACTGTATCGGGTTTGCAGGGCCTGGTTTTGGTAGTGGGGGTGCCACAGGAGTGGCTTCTGTGAGAAGCTGCTGGAAGCTTCCTCCAATCCCTGGTGGAGCCAATCCCTGGTGGCTCCAAAGATGGGCATGCTGTTGGCCAAGGCTGGCCAATTAGAAATGGTGGTAACACCTCTGTGATAACATATTTAAGAAGAAAGAAAAAGAAAAACTTTTTGCTCAGTATTAATTGTGGCCAGAGAAGAGCAGGGTGCGAACATGTGAGGAGAACAACTCTGCAGACACCCAGGTCAGTGCAGGAGGAGGGGGAGGAGGTGCTCCAGGCACCAGAACCGAGATTCCTCTGCCACCACGTGTGGTGAGGACCCTGGGGAAGCAGCCGTGCCCCTGCAGCCCGTGGGGATCCACGGGGGATGCAGAGATCCACCTGCAGCCCACGAGGAGCCCGCTCTGCAGCAGGTGGATGCCTGAGGGGAGGTGCAAAGCCGTGGGAGAGCCGAGGCGAGGGGCCCTGCTCCCAGGCTGGAGCAGCCGGTCCTTGCAGGACTGCACCCCGTGAAGAGTGACCCACGCTGCAGTGGTTTTGGGAGGACTGTCTGCCCGTGGGATGGACTCACCTTGCAGCAGGTCACGGGGAGCTGCTGCTCGTGAGATGGAGCCACGCTGGAGAAGGTCACAGAGAACTGTCTCCCGTGGGAGGGACCCCGTGCTGCAGCAGGGGAACAACTCCTCTCCCCGAGCAGTGGGAGAAGCCAGGGGTGATGAACTGACCACAACTCCCATTCCCGGTCTCCCTGTGCTTCTGGTGTAGGAGGTAGAACTGGAAGGAGGGAGGGGTAGGACGAAGGTCTTTCTGAGGGCTTATTTTACTGCTCATTATCCTGCTCTGATTTTGTTAGTAATAAATTCAATGCATATTTCTAAGCTGAGCCTGTTTTGCTTGTGATGTTATTTGATGAGTGGTCTCTTCTGGTCCTTAACTCATGAACCTTCGTTAAATTTTCTCTCCTTTGTCCTGTTTATGGAGGGGAGCGAGTCAGCAGCTTTGCTGGGTGCCAGGCCTTTGGCCAGCGTCAACCCACTACAAATTCACGCACAGAAAAGAGCAATGGTGCTGTTCATCTACTTTTGAAAGGTTGTGGACAGTCTAGATAGGTCAAAAGGCAAGACATGGATGGAACTGAAAAAAAAAATATAGGGAGTCAGTACAGCTGTTGTAAAGAAAACTGAATTTATCTCAACACCAAGGGGATGGAGAGTGACCTTTGTTTTAGATGAATGTCAATGTCAGTTGAGTGGATCAACTGATTTTGTAAATTGCCTTCCCTGAGTTAATCAAAAGGTGTGAATTTCTTCCCAAGCCATCCAGACCAGTAGTGCCTGCACTTTGATTCAAACACATGAGGAAATAGTGTAAAGAAATGGTTTTCACAAGGGTATTTTGTTCATGCCTGCATTCAGTAATTTTCTTTCAGGTTCATCTTGAAATTCTCAAAAGTTGTAATTTAATGCTCAGCCATCAGTCTATTTTTTTCCTTCTCTCCAGCTTGCTACCGGTTTTTTATATGTATACTATAGTGTGGGAGGTAGATTAGACACTAATCATATCTAGTAAAAAGGTATTCTTGCCAGGAAATAAAGATATATTGATCACAACTTAACTGTGCATTGTTGTACTTATATTGAAATGTCTGCAGTGGTTATTCTGTCAGCATTGTCCTACTGCAGTCACAGAACTATCCATCTCATAAAATTCAACACAATAAGTCGCTTTGAATCAGCCAATCTCTCAATCATTCCCAATCAAGTGAAGAATGTTCATAACATCATTTCAAAAATTCTTGCTACCATTCCTGCTCTGGTAGAAATAATAATTTATCTTTCACTTCGGGTTGCAATGACAATTGTGAAGAAGAATTGTTTATAGGTTATCAAGGGTGCTTGAAAGACTGATCTGGTTCTAATCCTGTATGACAGGGAAGGAGGCTGGGTTTTTGTCCTTGTACCACACCTTAATATTTATATAATATTAGTCAGCAGTATTTAAGACAAGTAAAAATGTCAAATATCGTTTAACTTGTACAGGTGTATGCTGGTTTGCTAGCTTCATTTCAGAGGTAGTTAATCAAGCATATCAATTTAACATCATTTAAAAGGCTACATTATCTTAGTGGTTATCTTATTTACAAAAATAATAATAAATTTCAACACAGTTGAAGAAGAGGAGCCAGGAGCACATACACACACGCACACACATTTTTTACAGGTTTCTGACCCTGTTTCCTCTCCTTTAAAGCAGTTGTTTTTCAACTTAACGTAATAAACTGCTTTCAAGATTAGCATGTCCTTCAGATGAACATTGAAGATAAAAGAAATGCCTCAGTTGAAAACCAAATGAGATATAGATGATACAATTACTTACACATCTAGCTATTATATGTTTTTGTATTAGTAATATCTCCATGTAAATATAAGTGAAAATAATGAGAATAAGACTTATTATTTAATTAAATCCACCTTTAGCTTAGGTTAGTATTATGTGACTATTAATCATCATTAGAATTTACCCTAACTGTGAAAAAAATAATAAGCTATATTAAAACAAATAAAAATATAATTAAAAAATACTAAATTAAAAATTAGATGGATGCTTAATTGTGTAATATTATAACATTTAAGATAACAGCACAGCCATACCGTGTAGGTTCAGACCTGTAAATTTTACTCCTAGCCCTTTATTCCTTTATCCCAGCAATTTTTATTTAGTCTCGTGGAGAAATATTTAAACGTGTGAAATCTGCTACGGAGGAATAGATATGGCTTATATATTTTTTTTCCTTATAGAACTGTATTCCTTCTAGCATAGCATGTTCAGGACATGCTTTAGAGGGGTGTTCAGAGATATAATTTAGCAGCTCTTCCATGACAAGATGCTGACTTCTGTGCTTGTTACAGAGATGCTTTCCTCCTTCAAGTGCCCAAAAACTGTCCTGAGAGACTTGGTGTCCCAGTAACCTCTTCAGTTACTTGGTTACATTTATAAAGGTTTGACTACTCACTGGGAACAAATGGTCAGAACACAATGGTGACCTTTCATACAACTTCAAGTAAACAGAACTTTTGCTCTCATGTCCATGTAGAAAAAGGAGTATGGCCTAAAGTGGTCAAACCTGGATGCAGTAATCACACAGCAGGTAGACAGAATTCACAAAAACCAGTATGTTGATAAAAAATTGTCCAAAAAATAGGAAAAACACTTGTAGTGATTAATTTGTTACTTTCCTTTCAATCTACCCTTGAATCTATTTTTTATAATTTATTTTTTAATTTCTGTCTTGAGAGGATCAAGTTGTGCTTTATGGGGTTTGGAGAGGTTTTTGTTTTTGTGTGTTTTTTTTCTGGTTTGTTTGTTTGTTTGCTTGTTTTCTTGTTTGTGGGCTTTTGGATGCTGTCTCTTTAGTTCTGTAGAAGATATTTCAGAAGGACACGAGCACATTTTTTAGTCCATTAACTCAATGGAATTGATTTGATCCCAACTTCATCTGCATAAGTTTATTCTACCAAAAAAAAAAATGAATGCCTTAAACATGCTACATTTAATAGTTCTCTTATATGTTCAGTTCAAGGTGGTTTAATTAGACTAGTCACTCTAAATTAATGAGTTAAAACAACGGTTTAAAGTTTGTGTTTAACCATATTGTTTCTAAGGTTTGGGAGGCTGGATTCACCTTGCTCTTGGGTTCCAAAATGGCCTTAATGCCCTCACAGTACTTTTTTCCCTCACATACTTATCTGCAGTTGCTGACTGAGTTTCAGTGCTGCAGGAGGGTAGCCAGCATCCTTTTCACTTTAGTATTTTGCTTTAGTAAAATGGTTGACAGAAAGTAGATTCTCCTCTTAGGGTTCTTCAAGGAACATTTTTTGTGCTTTCTAGAGTTTTTACAGCTCCTTATAGTCCTGAAATCTCACTATTGAAGAGGTTCCTCCTTCATTAGGAGCTCACTACCATGAATAAAAATCTTAGCAAGGAGAAGTGGAAGGGGAGAGACCCCACATCAGCAAAATAATCTGAAGTGCCAACCTAAGGTCCCTTTGTATTTTAAAATGAGATCTTTAAGTTCCTTATGTACCTGCTTCTGGCAGACAAACAGCTGAATGCTCAGTCACTTTTTCAATTGAACAGCTAAAATCAAGGTAGTAATCCTAATTCTAAATGATAATTAGATGAAAATGTGCATCTTTCATATATTAAGTAGGAAATGCAAATGACAAAAACATTTGCCTAAATGGTTATGTTCTGATTTTCCAAAATACCATTGCAGTGCCCGAATTTTATTGTGGCTGAAAATTCTGGTGAACTTTAATTCGCTATCTGTTCGGGTTTTGCTCTGAAGAGTCTCTGTTTTGGTGATCTTGTCAGAAATTTATTTTCAAAAGGATTTTTATGTCAGGAATGAATATTCCTCAAAACCAAAGCATGTTTTGCTGCAATGTTTTATTTTTTCACAAGAAAAAATTTAATTTAGAGGCAATCTTACTAACCAGAAAGTTAATGATTTCATAGCTGTGGAACACCTATAGGGATCACTCTCAAGTCTGTTTTATTCAGAACTGTTGGACCATTAGGTGTTTTAAGGTCAGTCACAGGGTTTTTTTGTCTACTTTATACTGTAAGCATATCTTGAAATCTAGGCTTTTTGTCATTGTAGAATGGGAAAGATTTTTGGAAAGCTGTGTCAAAATATATCACAGGCAAGGAAAGTAATTTTCTGCTTTATTCTCTGCTGACTAAATAATTGGGATTCCCCTTGGCCTGCATCACACTTCACACGTAAGCATGGGTTCTAGGACAAGTAACACCGGTATAAATCAAAAATGTATTTGCTGACAAAGTCTTTATTGAAATTCATTGGCTTTTAGAGACATGCAAGGGCATTTGTGATGTCCCTTCTCTTCATGATCCAAAGATCATGTCTCCATTCACACACACAGAGGAGGCTGCAGATTTGTTGCTCAGTTTAGCTGTGTGACATATTGCCAAGAGATTTGGACCAGATACTTCTTATAGAGAAGGGTTATAAAGTCATTTATTTTATTCCTTTAGGAAGTCAATTCCTCACGTTTAAGAAAAGGATGTTCTCCTTATGGAGTGCAGCGTGAAAGGCAGCATTTTTGGTCACTTTTTGTTATATCAAATCCTATGAGGGGCCGTGAGCAGAAAATGTATGTACATTAATAGATAAAGCTCTCAAAGGTGCCCTTCAACCTTCTGCCAGAAAGAGGAAATGAGTCGTTATTTACATGCTATTGTTTGGTAGAGGAACAAGCTTTTATCAACAGGCAGAACCTCTGAGGATCTGTGTTTGCAAGAGATTACTTAGAAACAGCACTAAATCAGTTCATTTGCTGCATGCCATATGCCCTTATGCTTTCATAAATTTTTTTCTGACAGCTAGCACTTTTGTCTTCTGGGGAATGTACTTTGGGCTCCCTGAATGAAGAAAGCAGTAATGGAGTGGCACAGTATGGATGCAGGTCTCTGCCTGACATTTGTCAGCATAATGCAGCTGAGGAGTGGGCCACAAGTGGCACAGCTCCACATCAGCCAGGCAGGTCTGCTCAGGGGTGAGGGGAATGAACCTTTGTGAGGAGCACAGCCCTAGATAATGCTTTACTTTTCTGTCAAGGTTTGATGTGAATGCCTAACACATATTGTCTTTCACCTATTATTTCTCTGAGGCTGAGTGCTACTGCTAACAGTAAAATTTCACGGGCTTACTTTAGCAGAATATTAATGAAAACTTTCTAAATCTTTGCACATATACATGCAAGGGAGAAGCTGCCTTTGGTGCCCAGAGAGATTTCAAACATTTACTTACTGTGGAGCTTTATGCATATACGTGCATGTGAAAGGTCAGAGATGGTCGTTCTATCATTTGGGATGAACACAACTGAATTGAAATGTCACAGCAGTTGTACCTAGCAATTTAAAAGCTTTGGAGTGTTGCAAGCCTGTGGATTCTCCTGCCAAGCAAATAAAAATCAACTCTCTGACTGTACAAATTTACATGATTACAGATAATATATTTTACATCATGCTTGTAGAGTTTCTGAGCACCAGTAGGCACAGGCAGCTTTTCGAGCTGATTGGAGTTGAGAAGCTTGCTGTGCAGCCCTGGAGCAGGGAAGCAGGCTGCTCATAGCAGATCATGGAAGACATCAGTCAACTTGATATATGGCTGATAGATGTTAGCCTTTTTAGACGTCTCACACATTACAAAGGAATTCTGCAGAAGTCAGGGGATGTTACAGTGTAATAAAAGAATATGAAGAAAATTAATTTTAAATAATTAAAGAAAAGGCAGTATCTCTGTAGGAAGGGCTATACTAAAAAGAGATCATAATTCCTGTGTCAAATGTTTATATCTGATTGTTTCAGCACTGTTCTTGCTGAGAGTGAATGCTGTGCAGGAACTTGCTGACTGAGAGGAAGGGGACCTGCTGGAACATGTGTAGGTGCTCCTTCCCTCAGAGAACACCTTGCTGAAGAATGTGATCACTAGTTCAAATGGGATGAGGAGGGTGGAGGTGGGCACCTTATCCATAGAAATGAAATGTACCTGTTAATGAAAATCAATCCAAATATATGAAGACTCCGCAAGATACTTTTAAATTTTAATTTGGTGATTGTGTAAGGAAAATTAAATCAAAAAGGTAAGAACAAGCAACTTGGATTCCATCTTTTCATCTGAGATTCATCCTGAGAAGAAAAGAAATTAATTTGTTTAGCATATGAAGTGAGTACAAACCATAAAGAAACTCATATCCATGTGGAATTGCAAAGTGTACTCCTGAATACTTCTATAGTCATTACAAATTTTTCTCAAACAGTCCTCCAGAATTGATAATAGCCATAAGGGTCTGTGTAAGTTCTGTAGGTTTTTTTTTTGAAACCTACAGGATTTAATATTGTGGGATAATATTAATTAATTAATATTACTTAATATTAGGTTGAGTGAAGCTACAGGTTTACAAAGCAGAAAAACTTTTCTATGTTATTTAATATAGTTAAAATAAGATAGTTTATTATTGTCTAAAAAAATTCTACAAATTAAAATCTACAAATAATTTTTAAAAGTTTGTATTTTTTGCTTCTCTAGTGAAGGTAGATATTATTTGTTTAGGAAAAAAACAACTACTATAAAAAAATATGCTGTTTTCAACCTGCCCACTCTTAACATGCATTCTGCTTATCAAATATAAAATTAGTTTGTATCTTGTACATCATCCTGTAAGTGGGTGCTTCGTGGCATCAGTGCATCTCAACATATGTTGTTAAATGACCCATAACTGTCTTGATTTCCAACATAACTGTATTTTATATTTATATTTGAAAACAGTATCTGGTTGACAACAGGCACAAAATATCCATAAAATCTCAGAAGAAGGGATGGTTAGACTCTTAGGGGTCTAATAAACCTTTCCTCAAACATTCTTTTGTCTTGTTTGTGCAGCCATTTAGGACCATACCTAGTTCTTCCTCTTCTTGCACAGTGAAGCTCTGACTTTAGCTGATGACACTGAAGTGGTAATTTTGTTTTTTCTAGCAAATAGATAAGACTTTGGAAGAAGACAGTTTTATTCCCTGTGCCTGCTTTCAGAGGCAGAGGACATAACCTCCCAGCACCTAGATTAAAGGTCCTGTGAGAGAAAAGAGATGAAGCGATTCACCCACTATAAGCAGCCCTCTCAGGCAAAGAAAGAACGTCTCAGTGCTCTCAGCTGTTGCCAAAATTCCAGCAACCTGCATGATGCTTTTATCATTAGCACTCATCAAAGCTTTAGAGAAGATGGAAAGGATTTTGAAGTTCCTAATTTCATGAGGGAGTGAAGGTAATAAATTAATAAATCACTTGAGTGACTGAATAAAGACAGCTGCTGGGGATAAAAATGAAAACAAATGTGTTGTTTGCCCTTTAATAATAATCAGAGAATAGCAGAAAAATATCTTGCTGGTGGGGTCCACTTAGAGACCAGAGATATCCTGTGGGAAGGATTTGGAAAATCTAAGAAAAGCTCCTCTTGCTGAAAAACCAGCTGCAGTGCTAGCATTACTGTGGCTAACAGCAGACAGGGAACAACTGGAAGAAAAGTTTTTGTGGAGTAACCCGCTAAATGAATTCTGGTTTACAGACAGGGAGAGATGAAGTGAGACATCGTCCATCTCTGCTAACTAATCTGCTCTTGGTGTGTTTGGTACTGGTGATGGCACAAGTGTCCAGGTTACAGCTAATGCCTGTACGGATGAGAGAATGGAGGTAAAGCAAGGCATATATTTAAACCATTATTGTTATGTATGCGCACCACTTTCCCCCACTAAAAAAAACCTGTCACCCTTCTTACTTGTCACAGAAAACCTAAAATAAACATGGAGACAGAAAACCACGAACCATTTTTCTTGAGCACTTGTGCTTTGGAAACATAGAAGCAGACAGGTAAATGATACTCTGGGGCAGCAGACCTCACACTCACAGCAAAATGAGAAGTTTAGATTCTCTGAGGTTGAAAAGGAGCTGTGTACATACAAAGTGCAAGACAGATATATTTATGTGTTTAATTGTAAAGAACAGAGAGGTAAGAAGATAATTACCCCCTAAATCTGGTAAGGAAAATTAAGAGATTTTTGCTGCTCTGAAAAGAGAAAATGTAATCTTAGATTTGAACGTAATTTTTACAAAATCTGCTTTGGATCCCAGGATTAATCAGGACAACTGGTTGTCCTATTAAGCTTCAGAAAGCAGGAAGACACGGCTGCTGACAGACAGTCAGGCACCTGCCGGTTAGTGTGGAGGAACTGAACCAGTGGGTGCTCTCTTCTCTCCTACACTTTGAGTGTACTGTGACAGATGGCATTTGGAATTGATTGGCGTATCTTAGAGGGCTTGCACTAATTTAAATCATCCTTCAGGTTTATCATATAAAACATTGAAGTAAATGGTGTGACTCGGTGAATCAACTCACTGAGAAAGAAAGAAGAAAACTCAATTCCCAAAATCTAACTGCACAGAATTTAATGGGGTGAATTAGAGTGTCATCTAAAGATACGTGCACTACAGCTTGGGACAAGTTGTGTAGTGTTGTCAGTTTGCAGATCTACAAGGTGACTGTATCAAAAGTCCTTCAGAAGACTATCAAAGACAAATGGTCTATTTAAGCAAATCTATATTCAGAAAAAAGAGAGTAGTGTACAGTATATAAAGATGTTTCTTCTTGATCAAAATTTGCCTGAAATGATTAATTTAAATAAACCACAGATGAGGGAGAGGATTGTGTAGCATTCCCATCATCTGTTTGTATTATGTCTTAATTTCTCTGAGAATGACATTTTGCATAACACTCTGCACTTGTATTTTACTATAAGCCAGTGTGGTTCATATTCAAACAGGTGCTGTAGATTTGCTCTTGCTGCTGGCTTATCAGGAAGGAAAGCCCACTCACCCAGGAGGTCACAAGATCATTTTAGAAGTCAAGGAGAAAGAATGGGGATGAAGCCTTATTACAGCTGGTAGTTAGAAGCAGTGACAGCAGCACAAAGCTGCTTCATCAGCTCCTAAACTCAAGGACTACACTTGGGAGAATAAAATGTAAGTTCTTGTCAGGGGTATCAGTGAAGTTGCTCTATTCCTGCAGAGGTCTCACAATGCAGACCCAGCGCTGTCCCAGCAAGGGTCCTGGCACCATCCCAGCCCTGCCACTGGCATCCCTCCCCTGCTGTCAGCGCTGCAAGGCAGGTCACTGCCTCCTCTCCTCCTGCTCTCGGCTGCCAGTAGCAAAAGGACAATATTGCTCGGCCCGGCGCCAGCTGCCTGGTGTGACGGCGTTGGATCAACTCCTCACCTGATATAAGCCAGGCAGGAGGAAAGTAGACAATGTTCTGAAAGGTGAGAAGAAGCAAGAAGAAGGTGACAGCAACCTGGCGAAGTGTCCAAACTGGGAGAGGAGGGAGAGGGAGTAAAATCTAGGAGGGTCACCTTGAGGCAGAGCGCCCTTCTCACAGCACAGTGAGACGTGGTGATTTGTCTTTTGTGAGGACTCTACTTGGCCCTGAGAAAGGAAGAGAAAGATTGGTTTCTCAAATGTGCAAATTTTTGGTAATTAAACCTTTTATAAACTAAATATTACCACTTTAGATTTCATGTTCACAGGAAAGCAAAGTTGATGATTTTATCAACATTCTGCTATAAAATCTCTGCTGCAAACATTCTCCTAAAGCCATGGAGATGATCCTGAACTGAACTTTCTACTCAACACTTTCATCTTTTAGGATCTTCTTGACAGACAGACTGCCAGTTGTCAGAGTGTCTGTCAACTGTGAAAGCTAGCAGCATATGCTGAGACAAGCTGGTAAGGGCAGGGTAAGAGAGATGACTTCTCTGTTTATAAAACAGGAGCTTGGTAAAGTGACTACAGCAACTCTCAGGAGGAGCAGATGCAGTTGAAGGTATGAAAACAAAGCAGTCTGAAGTGCTGCACGGAAATTCATTTAATGAACAAAGCAAATCGTCCTAATTCATCTTTAGAACTAAATAGTGCTCTGTTTTCTGTCTGATGATTCACTGTTATTATGCACATTATTGTTTATGACTAATGATTACTTAGCCTATCACTCTGTTAGGTTTCTGCAGTGCAGATCTTATTATCAATGCTTAATGGATGTTACTGCTCAGGGATTTACACTTTCAGTGTTTGCAGCCTAGTATGTCAGAAAGAAAAGCAAAAGCAATCTCGATATTACTGAAGAGACCTGTACATCTAATGAACCATCGAATGTTCTTTGGAACAGAAAATTTCAAGATTTGAAACACTGTCAGAACCTTTCAAGACTTACTCTATGGTCATTCCTGTGTACCCTTTTCCCACCCATGGATGTCTTCAACAGGTGGTTTTATCTAAATTGTCTTTTTAAAACTGAGGAAGATCAAAAGAATTAAGGCACATGGCCTGCTCTCTCCACTGATCTCCTTTGGTAAACAGGTTATCATCTCCATTTTTTGCAATATTTGGAAGCTATCTTGTGCTCCAGGATTAATTTAGGCAACATCCAGACTGACCTATGGCCTTGTGCCATTCAGGACACAGAGTTCTAATACCCCCTCCTTATAGTCACTCACCAGCTTTATTTGCCCTTGGACTGAAGCATTCAGATCTGCCTCTGAAAAGTGGAAAAATGTAGAAGTGATCCCAGCAGTGATATAGAATCACAGAATGTTTTGGGTTGGAAAGAGACCTGAAAGACCATCTAGTTCCACCCCTCCTGCCTCGGGCAGGAACACCTTCCACTAGATCATCCATGCTAAAAGCCCCATCCAGCCTGGCCTTGAACTCTTCCAGGGGTGGGGCATCCACAACTTCTCTGGGCAAGCTGCTCCAGTGCCTTTCCACCCTCACAGTAAAGAATTTCTTCCTTATAGCTAATCTAAATCTACCCTCTTTCATTTTAAACCCATTTTCCCTTGCCTTATCTTTACCTGCCCTTGCAAAAAGTCCCTCCCCAGTTCTCTTGTAGGCCTTTTAGGAATTGCAAGGCTACTATGAGGTCTCCCTGGAACCTTTTGTTCTCCAGGATGAGCAACCCCAACTCTCTTATCTTGTCTTTAGAAGAGATAATACAAATACAAGGGTTACATGGAGCCAATCTGTGATAATTTCTGTGTAGGGCATTGCTGGTTGCAGCTGCAAAGGACATTAATATCTTGACCTCATGAGTAAATACTTGCCAGGTGTCTCCATTTGTGGATTCAGGTTAGAACAAAGAGTTTATCACACAGCACTAGAAATATGGTCCCAAACTCCTCTATCAGGCAGCTTGTACATCTTGGTGACAATTATCATGGAGATTTTGAGACACTGAAATGAAGCAATGCCTGCTTGGGTTACCAAAATTCCCCCCCCACCCAAAAAAAAAAAAAAAAGAGAAATCCTGCTTCCTTTCCTGGAGAAGAAGCTTAGTATTCATTATAACTCCTTATTAGCTGGAAACATATAACCAGCAAAGGGTTACAGATCTAACAACATCAAAACACAGTTTACAGCTATATACTTGAAGAGGCTTATCAAGGCATGCTTAACAGGAAGTTTTCAATCCACTGCGTTTGGGAATTTATCATTAGACAGTAGTGTCAAATTTTAATGAGTGAAATTAGTTAGTGCATGTACAGTCCTTTGAAGATATGAAATGTTATTTAAATGATGGGAAGTCAAATCAAGGTAAGCAATGCAGGCTGAGAAATGGAGAAAGAAATATCTTTATGTAATGATACATTGCCTTCATGTCCAATGAAATTCTGTGTACTCTTTGATCAGTGTAGAATCCTCTGCCACCTTTCGGGTGGAATAGTCTCATATTGCTGTTGTTAACCTTGGATTGAAAACCAAAACATCAGCTTTTTCTTTTTTTCTTTTGTAGATTGCATAATTTCTGTTCCATTCTATCAAAAGAAAGAAGCTTCTTCTGCTTTTCTGTTGTAATTCATGTTTAACCAAGGGAACTTTGGCAAAATGATGTGACATTATGAAAAACTCAGCTACGATTTGAGGTGATTATTATCTCAGTTATAACACTGATTTCTACAGCTTTTTTTTTTAATTAGTCTGTTTAGGGAAACATATTTGGGGATTAAATGATGCTTGGAATAAAAAATAGAATTTGCAGATGAAGACAGCTGCTAAATCTTAAGGACAAAGTGGATAAATATGAGGTTTTTAAATAAAAAATGTGACAAATATTTGCATTTTTGGTTGAATTGTCATTTTTTACAAAGTTTGACAACACAGTAACCTGGAAAAAAAATTCTGGAAAATACCTTTTAATTTTATTCAATAAATTTCCCTTTTATAAAAGCGGATGTATTTTACTGATATAAAACTGATTGGCTCATAAATCTTTTTCAGTATTTGTAATGGAAACACTAAGTCATCATGGCTGACCTGGTGTAGTATTCATGAAAATTCTTCTCCCTTCAAATGGGATGCTCAATTTCAGAACTGCCAGACCTTACTTCCAGTCAACATTTTTGATTTTAAAATGCTCAATCTTTGACTTAAAACCAGAAATAAATACAAATGCCTGCCAGATGTTAGGCATCTGCACAGATAGTCCAAGAATGTTCCTTGGTGCTGCAGATAGGGTGCTCTATCTATTGATCTTGTTAAAAGTAGCAATGCGTAAATGCCCTCAAAGATAGTGGGAGATTTGTGCTCCGCCTCATGGAGAAAACATATATATATATATTTAGGTGGGTAACTTCGCCTTTTTTTTTAATATATTTTTGAGCTCTCAAGCGCTTTCCTATAGAGACAAGCACAAGCTTCACTAAATAAAAAGAGGCCTCTGGAAGTCAGTTGCTTATTCTTCAGTTATCTTCCTTTGACCCTTTAGTGTTTCTCATTTTTGAAGCCAAAGGATATTATAGTTACTTAGTACTGTTATTACTATCTAGGGAAAAGAGAGTGCATTGTGCACAAACCATAACAACTAATGTACATTCATTGTCTGTAAATCTTTTAGCGGCGTGCTTCTACTGTGCTAGTCAAAGTGGCTATGTCTAAATTAAAGCTGGAAGCATCCCTTTTATATTTGTTTAGGTAATATTAGAACCAGAAGACATTATTTTTATCAGTCCCAGCAACTACTTGTGGTGGTGTGATCCTGGCTGGGTGCCAGATGCCCACCAAAGCAACTATCACTCACCTCCTCAGCTGGACACGGGAAAGAAAATATAATGAAAGGCTCATTGGTTGAGACAAGGACAGGGAGAGATGGAAGGATTCTTCATACACTTCTGCTGCTCCAGTGTGGGATCTCTCACAAGGGAGACAGTCCTCCACAAACTTTTCCAACATTAGTCCTTCCCACGTGCTGCAGTTCTTCATCATCAGCTCTAGTGTGGGTCCCTCCCATGGGATGCAGTCCTTCAGGAACTGCTCCAGTTTGGAACTGCCATGGGGTCACAAGTCCTGCCAGCACACTTGCTCCAGCATGGTCTCCTCTCTCCATGGGGCACATATCGTGCAAGGAGCCTTTTAGTGTGGACTTGCCATGGCATCAGAGCCTCCTTTGGGCTTCCACTGGCTCCAGTGTGGGGTCCTCCATGGACTACAGATGAATCTCTGTTCCACAGTGGACTTCCAGGGGCTACAGGGGAACAACTGCCACACCGTGATCTTCACTACGGGCTCCAGGAGAATCTCTGCTACAGCACCAGGAGTACCTCCTTCCCTGAGCCTGATGTCTGCAGTTTTGTCTCACATATTCTCACGCCTCTCTCTGGCTGCAGTTGCTGCTGTTTTTTGGCCCTTCTCAAGTACATTATTCCAGAGGTGCTACTACCATCACTGATGGGCTCAGCCTTGGCCAGCATCAGGTTTGTCTGGGAGTCAGCTGGTATTGGCTCCATCAGGCATGGGGGGACCTTCCAGTAACTTCTCACAGAAGCCACCCTTTTAGCCGCCTCACTATCAAAACCTGGCTGCACAAATCCAATACATTTCTCTGTAATACTGGCAAAAATATAAACACAAATTGTGCAGGGATTACATGGGCCACAAATGTACTGGAGAATGTATTGAGACAGTAGAGAATACAGCAAAAAAAGGTTTGCTCAGAGGGACTAGCAGGTGATGCTGTGCTGTGGCTTATACTCTGTGATTTATGGAAGTGCAGATCCTGCAGGGCAGTTTGGAGTCCTGCTCAGGGTATCTGCAGGGAACAGAGATAGTTTGGCAGTGGAAAATGCTCACTTACTGATGCCATTCAGAGTTTTGATGCCATTCAGGGGTTTAATGCCTAGTCAGTGTTGCAGGGCTATGACTCTTTTCTCTTTGACTTTACCCTTTAGATCATATACTGATAACAGAGCAGAAAACAGTCCTTTCTCTTTAAGGCATTAGTCCTGGAAAGACTATCGTTGCCACTTTTTTTTTATGTAGCCTAACAGATGAATCACTGATTCAGCAGGCTGCCTATATGTTGCCTTTAAAATCCTCTTTTCCTATAGCTTTACACACTGCCAGGCTAGAAGGGAAGGGATGGGAGGTACTTTCCACATATTTACTTGAAACTATTCCACTTAACAGTAACATGGGGACACAGAAAAGCAGTCACAATAAGCCTATGGATTTACAGTCAACACAGCCACCTCCCACCTGGAGGGAGAGCAGAAAAGCCCTGGAAGCTTTTGTCATCAAGATCTATAATGTACTTTACGTTGAAACACATATTAAATACAATGCATAAATAGCTCATCAGTCATGCTGAAAGAGTCCAGAATAGAGCTTGTTACATGATTTCAAAGATATTGGCAAAGTTGTCAAGGGAAGCCAGTGTAATATCTCGCTGCAGTAGATCTGCTTACACTGTGCACAAAAGCCACAGACATTACTTTTTTCTTATATGAGCACCAAAACCATTCTTTTCAATATAGCAATATTGATCTTGCCTTTGGGAATGGCTGGGCAAGCTGCATTAAGGGAGTTGTACTGCTTGGAAAAAATGATAACTTATCTCTTAGGCTCACGCTGTTAAATGAGATGAAGTAAAGCCTATTGTGGGATGCTAAAGAGGAGCTTACCAGCAAAAAGTTGACAGAAGCAGCACTATTTCCTGTCTGATTTTCATGTAAGAAGTCAGAGAAGCTGAAATATAACAGAATGAGACAGATGTGGGTGTAGCATACACAGCAACATTTGAAAAGCACTAAAACTCCACTGAATACTAAAAAAATCAAGCTTCTCTTTTATCAAGTGACTCTGAACTCTTTCAATTGTTGCATATGTTGTCCACCCTGTGCATTTGGGGGAGGATGGAGAAGAAAAGCAATCCCCTGTCCAGCTCTGTTCTTATAAAGGTAGAAAGTGGGTTTGGTTATTGAATCAATTGCGTCTTCTGGGTGATAACCCCCCTTGCCCCGCAAATAAAACCAATAACAAGACATTCAGTTTTTAGATGCAAGAGAAAATCCATTATTGCATGTATTATCCAGGTTAGCAAGGAGCACAACACCAGAGCTAGAGTTCAGTTAAGAATCATCTTCCAGTGTGAGGATGGCTCTAGTATTGTGTGCCAGCAGCTTCACCACTGAAATGAGGAAGACCCTAATCCTCACGTGTAATGACATTAAGGAGTCCTTTCGGAAAGATGATGAGCAGGAAAGCTCTGAGTGAGCTCAGACAGAAAGAAAAAGTTTATCACCTAGCACTACAAATAACCTGGTCCACATGAAGCAAATCTGTTGAGCTATGAAACAAAGGTAGATGAGTAGGACACAAGCAGAAAGTCTCAAATTAATCAAGTTTGACTCTCAGTTAAGTTACTTATGATTCTTTTTACAACTAAGTGTTCACTCAGCCCCTTCCTAGTTGGAACATTATGATTAAATACTATACTACAAATTTGACTGGATAAAAAAAAAAAAGAAAAAAAAAGGATGAATGTAATATACTAGAGCCTATGAAATCTTCAAAACTGAGTGAGATAAATATCTGCCTTTGTAAGAAAGCACCCAAACTTTCTGCAAACCTTAGAGAAAGAAAGAAACTCGATCCATTACACCCTCAGACATTGGGCCATAATATAGGCATAGAAAGCTCTTCTCTATTATTCCTTGGAAATCAACTTGAAATGTGTTCAGTCTGAGGTGGCTGGCTTTAATCCTGAATTTTTCTGACCCTGAGATTAACTCAGTTGATTAGAGCATACTAAAGTCATGGCTTCCATCCCTGTATGGGCCATTCACTCAAGAGTTGGACTTGAGGATCCTTGTGTGTCCCTTCCTCAGAATATTCTGTGATCCTAATGGATTTTATTAACAGTGGTGAAAAAAAATCCCTGCTCACCCTTAAGGATAGTTGGGATGGGGTACTGCTACCAATATGTGCTGCATCAGTCTGGGACATGCTAGCTGGTATTCTATAAATGTAATTTGGATCCCTAGTTTCTGGCAAAGAACTAGTTCAAATGCATTCTGACCACCCAGTGCTTCCCTAAATTAATCCATCAGAAGAGTATACAAAATGAAACTGCTCTGAAATTCAGAGGTTTTCTTTTTAAAAAAAGGTTTGTGAGAGTAATGCTGGAAAGATGAGTATCTGCATTAAAGATTTGAATAAATGATTCATGTAATTAACAGCATATTCAAATGCACATTCTAGCTTCTACAGAATGAAAGAAGAGAGGGAAAATGGGTATATACTAATATTAATTAATTAGCCAAGCAATATTAATTAGGCAACTACATAATTAGGTTTGGGACAATGAGGTTTCTTTTGCTCTATTTGTTAATATTTGCTTCCTTCATACCCAAATCTATGTTAAGTACAAGATCTCAGCTTACTTGATGTATGTTTTTCAGGGAACCTGATAGGAAATTGTCAGAATTTCCGGTGTGACAGAAGAGCAAATTCTCTGAGATACTTATGTAAATACCATAATAAAATTATCTTAACCTGATGGCTTTTTGTAGGAAAAAAAAGTCCTCTAGTTCCCTAGAGAACTGTAGAATATCTGAAAGAACGGGTGCCTGAATAATTAATAATATGTCTGATATAAAAGCGTGAGGATGATTGCTTTCAATTTTGAATATAGTAATAAAATGTAAGTTTTTGTCAATTATATTCAGAAGCTACAAAGACTTTCCAAAGCATGAACAGTAATAATCAAATAAAGCTGGTGATTACTCCTTAACTGTTACACTATGCCTCCATTCCCATGAAATTAGTTTTATTAGATAACTGCATAAAGATGTTCAGAAATGTCAACAAGCTAGGGATTCAAATAGTTGAAATTAGTTTGCATTATTAAGTTGATAACCTTTGTCGGTCTTGTGATTCTATCTTTATCTTTGTACTTCATCAGTTCCTTTTATCTTCTCCTTTGCATACACCATCTCTCGTTAGTGCCTAAATCTAACTGTAGAGAATAATAGATGCTTACATCCAAAGCTGATAGTATTATTGCTGTAATAATCTTTAAAAGACAAAGGGAAGACAATAAAGAATGCAACAATTAGTTCACTTAGCACTTCAGAAAGATAGCATCTCTCTCCTGTTCTCACTTTGTTACCTATTCATCTCTACCTATAGTAAGTTTTTCATTCTGTTGTCATTCCTAGAGAGCTGGCAGAAACTATTTTCCTGGCATGCCTATTTTCTCAGTTGGGTTTTACTCTAAAATCAATGCATTTCTACTCTTTGCAGAGCTTTACTTCGTCTGAATCTTGCTTCTGTCTAGGAGCCAGGAAGCCTATCACTATTTCGTGACTCAGGGAACAAATGGCTTTCAGCATTCTTCCTCAAAAGCCATTTTACTTTTAAAACTATCTCTTCTTTCTTGTATTGGAAAATTAAAACTTCTCATCATGTTTTATGAGCATTTAAGGGAAGTCCTCTGAACAAGCCCAGAGTGTATGTTGCTGTAACCAGGAGCCTCAAGGAAGGAGAGCAGGACAGAGTCACTTGCAATTAGAATCATAAAATCGTAGAGTACCCTGAGTTGGAAGGGACTCACAAGGATCATTGAAATCCAGCTCCTGGTCCTGCACACAACTGTCCCAAGAATCACACACCACCTTCCTGAGAGTGTTGTCCAAATGCTCCTTGAACTCTGTCAGGCTGGTGCTGTGGTGATATCTCAGGGGAGCCTGTTCCAGAGCCCAACCACCCTGTGCGTTAAAAACTATTCCCTAATATGCAACCTAAACCCTCCCTGATGCAACTTCAGGCCATTCGCTCAAGTCCTGTCACTGGTCACCACAGAGAAGAGATCAGCATCTGCCTTCCCTCTTCTTCCCCTCATGAGGAAGTTGTAGACCATGATGAGGTCTCCCTTCAGTCTCCTCTTCTCCAGGCTGAACAGACCAAATGACCTCAGCCACTCCTCATACAGCTTCTCCTCAAGGCCCCTCATCATGTTCTTTGCCCTCCTTTGGATGCTCTCTCATAGCTTTATATCTTTATTATATTGCAGCACCCAAAACTGTACACACTATTCAAGGTGAGGCCGCCCCAGCAGAGCAGGACAATCCCCTTTGGCTGGTGATGCTGTGCCTGATGCCCCCCAGGACAGGGTCGGCCCTCCTGGATGCCAGGGCACTGCTGACTCCTGCTCAACTTGATCAGGACCCCCAGGTCCCTTTCCACAGTGCTGCTCTCTCGCATCTCAGTCCCCAGTCTGTTTGTACATCCAGGGTTGTCCATCCAGGTGCAGAATCCGGCATTTGTCTTTGTTAAACTTCACATGGCTGGTGATTGTTCAGCCTCCAAATTTGTCAAGGCCTATCTGCAGGGCCCTTCTGCAAGGCCCCTCTGCCTTCAAGGAAGTCAACAGCTCCTCTCAATTTAGTATCATAGTCAAACTTAGTATTCCTTCCAGTCCTGTGTCCAGGCATTTAGGAAGATGTTAAAGAGAACTGGGCATAAAATGGAGCCCTGCAGAACCCCGCTAATGTGCATCCACCAGTCCAGTGTAACCCCATTTATTATAACCCTTTGTGCCTGACCCATGAGCCAGTTGCTCACCCATCATGTTAATCCAGCTGGTTTTTGTCCCGAAGGATACTGTGAGAGACAGTATCAAAAGCCTTACTGAAATCCAAAAAGATTACATTAGCTGTCTTCCCTTGTATATGGTCACTTCTTTCATGGGTGCTCCCCCTGTATTGTTAGTATTTAGAGTGCATACCATGAAAGTTTTGTCAGCTTCTAGGAAAGGTCAAGGATCTTGGTCTTCTACCATTCAAAGAAATGCTTTAGCTAACTATACAGGTGGTTCATTGTCTTAGTGTATGGAAACCAATGCAGGCTTTTAAGATTTTTCTTAAAATAGAAACAGAACAACATTTTGAAAAAGAAAAAAAGTGAATTAATGATCCCTAGTATGAGAAGATCACAAATTTTGAAAATGAGTGGTTTCTCAGTTTGTAATTTGGCTGATGACAAGCAACTGATGAAAAACAGGAGAGGTTAAAGCAGTATAACTCAGTTAGAAGAGCTAAATCAGCTAGCATTTATTATCAGTGGGTGCCCCCTTCTGTCTCACTGGGACACCCTGTTTTTGACCTTGTCTTCTGTCTACATACATATATAACTTAATCCTCACTTTAGATCCGTTGCAAAGAAAGTCATTTTAAGAGCAGATAAGAGGTAGGGCAAACTCTGGCTCCTAGATATAGTACCTTCTGATCATAGGTACCAAATAGCTGCAAACCACCTGGCTTTCTGGCTCTTCTCTTTCAGGGCTATCCAGAATACCTGCTTGCCTTACAGATGATCACTGCAAACAAATGTCTCTGCTGAGCTCCAAACCAGCTGTCTCATTTTTGTGCATAACTACAAAATGACACTTATGCAGAGGGAAGTGACTTGTTTGTCCAGAAGAGAATGGGACCCTTGTCAGTACATGCTGGGACCATTCTTTCAGAGACAGCCTTGCATGTCTCCAGCTGGAGAATTGCCCAGCAGCAGTATGATGAAAAAGACTGGTGCTGGCTCAGTCAATTAAACCAGCAGACAGCTCTTAACCTTAAACCACCATGCACTAAAATAAGCTGAGCTTCTGCATCCAGCTCAGCTATAGTTGGCTTCTATTTTGCAGGATGCATGACAATCAAGTAGGAGGTTATCAGGGGCATGAAGGGGCATTTCTGTTCCTGCTCAGTCTTCCCTGGGGTCTCCTCTCTCCTCCTCCCCATGGGTCTGTGAGCTCCATTTCGGCTCAGCCTTAGTTCCCTCCCTGAACTGTCTTGTAGGTGTTCCCACCTCTGGTCCTACCTCCCAGGTGGACCTCAGACTTACCCTGTAGATATCTTGCCTCCTGAATGGGATAGGCCCATTTATTCATACAGCTCTATCTGCCTGACAAATTTTGGACTCACATTGCTGCCTTCTCTTCAGTCCTGTTTCTGGCTTGGTCTTGTTCAGCTCCTGACAAGAACACCTGGATAGACCATGGGCTTGATTTATTGCTTGCCATGTCAGGGGCTACTAAAGCACCCGCTGACCAGAAGTTGGTCCTATCTTCAGAGAAAAAAACAACACACTTTGGCATATGCTTAGGTTTTTTGCACAGAAAGACTCTGGTCCATTGATCCAGGGTCTGAAGGAAAAAGTGAACTCTTTTATCAGTCTTTTTAAAAGATGACTCAGTTGTCTGCCCAGCAGGTGAAGATCTTCTGTGGGAAAACCCACAGAGCAGATTTGAACTTGCTACTGACTGTCCAAGGTGGAGTTGACAATGCAGCTCTATGTACTGTGCTGATGAACTATCCCTTTGTCAGCAGGTGGGCCATACTAGACTGTTACCTGGGTGGAGGTTAAAAGAAGCAAAGGAACAGGCCCTCCCTGACTTCAAAATTTAAAGAGCTGAAATCCAAGCTCAGCCTTTCTGAGTTTGGATGCCCTTTCTGGTTATTAGTCCAAGGAGTCAAAAAATAGTTACTCCGCTCTCTGTGGTTGAAGAGTTGGTAGTCTCATTTTCAAATGTATGCATAGTCATTTGATGGAAAAAGGTTATATTTGGATAAATGTATCTAATTAAATGCTTGATTTTATATCCTTATATAAAAATACTAAAATCTTAAGTTGTGGGTAGTTCATGGTTTGCAGGTATAGTAGCTAATTGCCAAGTTACTTAGATGTAATTAAACATGTAATCGGAAAGGAAAATTATCCAAGCCTTTGACATTTCTGTGGCTTGATTTGTACTTCACATGTAAAGCAGACATGCCCACCAAATTTAATGTTATAAAATATTTTTGTTCTAAGGAAGTATTTAATTTCTAATGAAGTCTTAAAAAATTCCTCTGTGTAAATAATGCATTAATATAACTGAAAGCCCTGTGAGATTTTAATCTCTAAATACTTGAATATAGTATAATACATATACTAGGAGTGTTAGGATAATTTCCTAGTACATCTTCAATAAGTCCTGTTTAGGGGAATATACTCTGTTTGGCAAGTCAAAAGGCAAGCTGGTGAGGGAGTCAACATGCTTTTAGATTCAAACTGCTGCGTTCAGTGCTCTCTCTTGCCCTGTGGGTGTTAGGAAGCTGTGCTTATTGTGGCAAGGAAGGCAGAAAATTGTAAGTCATAAATCAGTAGGTAATTGTCATTAGTGCCTGTAACAATTTGGTTTTATTAGCATTGGACATTATACTCAGAAAAAAAAGGAATTACTGTACAAATTCTACAAACTATGCTCCTTGTAATTGTTCTAGTTTGCTGCAACAAACTCCTGGAAAGGTTTTGCCTTGTGATAATTAGAAGCTGTGGCAGAACCTCTCTCCTATTAAGCCAGTTGGCATTTTCTGTCAAGGAACTTAACTACACCCACACAGCTCACATTTTTCTCATATAAGATTGCCAAACCTTCAAGGTAGATTTTGTACAGTTTAAACTCTGCCTGCCAAATATTTGCTACTGTGCAACAGAGGGTAAAAGATGCTTGAAACCAGGGAGAACAAGCAACTGAGAACATGACCTGCTTAGGAAACTAAAATATTTTGGGGAATCTAGCCTTTTAATTTTATCTACTTTTTTTTAAAAATTCTTTTTCTCTCAGATTCCAGGGAAATAAGTATGCAAAACCTAAGAGGGGAGATTTCTGTTTGCTAAGGAGAAAATTTACTGGGGAAGTCACCTTTCGAGAGATTAAAAATACATTAGAAATGTTAATGAAAAATGTCTATGGCTTTATCAAAAGAGGCATCAGAAAATGAGCCAAAAATCATCTCTACAGTTTGAGGTAAGATGAGATATTGTGGCTTGATTTTATAATCTCATTCTAAATTTCTTTCTTTTTAACGGATTACCATATTTAGATTAGAATGGATAAGAGGTGCACGAAGTAATGGAAGTAATTTCTAATCATTAAAAGTAGGAGACTAGGACTGCTTATATTTTAGCAATCATTTTTATAGTTAACTTCTATTCAAACATGAAACAGACATGTCTTCTCTGACTGATTTACATTAAGGAACAAGATGGCTCCTAATATTTAAATTTCAAATTAGATAAACTGAAACTAGGACTAAAAACCATTAATCTTATTATTTTCCCAAATTGACTAGGTTTAGAAGTGAAAAATCACTTAGCTAAGAGTAATCCTGTAGCAATTAATAGGTTCAGTAAAAATCATTTTGTCTTTAAAATAATGTAATCATAGAATGGTTTGGAATGGAAGAGACCTTAAAGATCATCTAGTCACTAAAAGAAGATAAAAAATCCTTACAATAATATTTTCTATTTTTTAAAATATCATACCAAAAATCAATATAGCTCACTGAAGGAAAAACCAAAAGAGGTTAAAAAGTTACATGATCTTTAATATATATGGAGATCAGACTCTGATTATTCAGTAGAATGTCATTCATATTTCAAAGCAGTCCCAAGATTTCAAAAACACTTATTTTGGAAGGTGAAATATACCAAATCTAAATTATTAAACAAGCTTTGGGGTGAATGCTAAAGTAACATTTATATTTATTTACCAGTAGTGTATACTGGTCACAAATTTAAATAGATTGATATATGCCAATGCAATTGGCACAAACATTGTGACTTATTAATGAGCAGTGTTGTTGGGTGATAACATAATTCCCATTTCCTTTTTAAATTAAGTTCTTATGCCTTTTCCCAATGACTGTTTACTGTAAAATACATGCTTACTCTCTGTTTAAAGCTCACTAAGTAAAAATGCAAACTGAGGTGAGTACCTAGCTCCTTTATTTAGCTCCTTTTTGTACCTATCTACTATTGGTTCATTTGTAGCAAATCAAGTAGGTCTTTTACTAGGAGATGTCAGGAGGATTTTCCCCCCATTCTGGATTTAAGTCTGAGGATTATGAGACACTCCTGGAAGCTTAGAGATATAGGATTGGACCCTTCTCAGCTGAGTTGGAGTTTCAAAGTTGTTTCCCATTTTTTCCATTGTCCAAGTGCTGTAACTATCAGACTGCTAGGCAAAAGCCAAATCTTCATCTGTGCAGTTTTTTTGGAAAGATTGCTATGATGTTATTGGAAGCGACCTTAAGAGACCCCCACATGTTTAATGCAGCTATTGAACCTAAATTCTGGAAGGAAGAAGTTGAAGTGAAATAAGCATATGTATGTCTGTATGCTTTACTGTCTCTTTTGGCAGTGAAATTGTCCAGCTCTGGTGCTTGAAGTCATCATGACAGATTTAGATATATCCATTTTGAGTGTTCATTCCCCAAATTTGGGGACATGTAGATAAGAAAGTGATCAATAAACTGCAGTGCAGGATTGTTATTCAGAGAGATTTCAATGGGCTGGAAAATGGGCTGGCAGCACTCATGAGGTTCAGAAAGACAAAAGCAAAGTCCTGCACTGGAGGAGGTATAAATCTATGCACAAGTTCAGGCTGGGGACTGACTACCCAGAAATCTGTTTAGGAGAAAAGGCTCGGGGAGTAATGGTGGAAAACAAAGATGAAAATGAAAACAGGCAGAATAATTTGGTGATTATTCCCTTCTATTCAGCTCTTGTTATCTTCATCTGCAGTGCTGTGTCCAGTTTTGGGTTCCACAGTGGAGGACCACTTAAAAGACTGGAGTGTTTGAATGAATGTGATGTTCAAGAAAGGGCTGAGGCAGTGACATATTTTTCTTAGGAAGAGAAGGCAAAGAGGAGATGTTGCTGCCTTCAGGTACTTAATAGAAAGGAATGCTCAAGAACAAAAGTTGCAACATGGGAAATTAGAACATTAGGAATATATATACATATATACATAT
>WEKY01015163.1:0-12338 GCA_013390045.1 Picathartes gymnocephalus
AACCCAACCCCCAACATAAGGTTTATGTGAACTTCCTTTAAAAAAGGAATTTGTTTGTAGGGGAAGTCTAGTTTATTTTCAAAGGCAGACTTTCTTACCGTTCAGGTGTGTGTGCAAAATTGATGCTTAGGGTCTCTTTCTCTGAACATTGATAGAAAGAAGAAGGTGGGTATCCAGTCTGGAGGGAAAATGAAACAGGGAAGTGTATTTATGCAGACATTCCTATGAGTAAATTCTTGTCACAAGAATCTCTTTTCTTCTTGCACAAACACATCTCCAAATGGAGTTTTGGTTGTTTTTTGTTGTGTGGTGAGATTTTCTATTGATGTTTGGTTTGTTTTTAGTCTTTTTATGGGAGAGGAGCTGGGGCTTTTTGTTTTATTGGGGCTTTTTTTTTGTTGTGTGTAGTTGTTTCTGGATTTTTTTTGTTTTGTTGGCTTGTTCAGTTTCTTACAAAACTGCCCACTTTCTGTCATAAATTACAGTTCAGAGTGTTTCATATTGTCACTCTATAATCTAAACACAATGCTACAGTGTTACTGAACTACCTGAAGGATACTCTGTGGGATAACAGAGGTTTCAAGGATTTGAATATTTCTCTTTCATCTTGTTTCTGTATGCAGTGTTAGGTACCTACCTTGGTATCTGCAAATTGCATTCACAAACTCATCCCACTAAGAGATGGCTCTTTTCAATGTCATTTTAGTACATTATATTAAGTCTCTTTGATAGTAAATGAAGAGTGTACCAACTATCAGTGTCGTGAGATTTGCTTTTATAAAGAATAAAAGAAACATCTGTGAGTGACCCTATATGAGATATCAAAGGGAACTGTTCCCAACCAATAGGGGATCGTAGGAAAAAGATGAAATAGGGAAACAGGAAGCTTCTCTTTCCTAAACGGCAGCAGAGAGTTACTTTCAAATGACACCTAGGACTGCATAATGTATCCCAGTCTTTCTCTGAAGTACATCAGAGTGAAATGTGCCATAATATGCATGGGCACTTGTTTGTTTGTTTGTCTTCTAACATCCTTTCACCTTCTGAGAGGAATTTTGGAAAGCAGATGCCTTGAAGTATCATTAAATCCATAGCTACGTGAGAATTAATTAAATATATTAGTTTGTTACTATTTGGCAGCTATGAAAAATGTGACCATGGAATTTTTTGAAAAACTCAGTCAGTATAAAGTGTCATTTTCCTTTCCTTCAGATGAGAAAGATGGATGCATTAGTTTTTTTTCTGCACTATTTTCCAGGTAGAAAACTCTCTCTTCCTAGCTGTCAACGGTGTAACTTTCCCTATTCTTTGTGATGAGTTTCTACTTCTTATTTTGAAGCAGAGGTGCTAATTAATCTTCCCCTATTCAAGCACTGCAAACATATTTCAATTTCAAATGAGGCAAGACCCACACTTGAAATGCCCACTCTTACAATTTTAGATAGCTTTGTACCATGTATAGGAACTGGCCTGAATTTTCTTCATGACATTGATGTTATCAACAGTGAACTTGTAAAGATTTGTATCTAATAGGCAGCCTCTACATAATAGCTCACCAACTCATATGGGAGTTTAGAGAGTTGGACATGTACAAGAAAGAGTAAATTAAGAAAACCAATTACTGCTAGCCTGCATACTGGGCTCCTGCTTTTCAAAATCCACATATATTCATATGCATGCCACTCAATTCATTTTCCAAAATCTGGATGTCTCTTACGCCCTATTCAATTATTACTTAGTTATTTACTCTAGCTCATATTTAAGGCCAAGAAGCCCAAACTGAATTGCAGGAAATTCCATTTAAACAGAAGAAAATACTTTTCTTATTGTGACCTTGATTGAGCACTGAAGCTTGTTGCTTGCTGCCCAGAGAGGTGTATTCTCCATCCTTGAAGATATACAAAACCCAACTGAACATTAGTTTGGGCAACCTTGATCCTCCTCAGAGCAGGGGCTGCATGATGGTGATCTCTAGAGATGTCTGTGACTTGCGAATTATTTTATTTAATGCATGAGTTGCATGTTGATTTCAAAGTCTTCCTTTTAGTTTGGGGTTTTTAGGCTCCTGAAGTTTATGGTCCCCCTTCCTTCAAGGCAGAATGAAATGTATGCCCTAGCATACCTTACATCATATATTAGTTTTAGTTACTTAGTTGGCATGAATATTCATAGCAAGATAACAACTCAATACAGGGTCCTAACCAGAGCAACTGAAATTCTGCTGTACTTGCATTTCAATATCTGATTTGCCTATTTATACCTCTGCTCAGAAACCTCCTCTCTCTGTATTATCCTTTAATCTTCTCCTCTGATGACTTAATATTCACAATCATTTGACATTGAATATCTCAGCTGAGTTCAAGTCTTTGTTATGCCAGATACTGTGGCAGTCCCTAAGTTTTCCACCCTTCAAACTCAGTGTACTCCTTTTCCCTTAGGCTGTCCTGTTATACCACATCCTTTTGTCTTCTGAATCACTGTTGATGAAGACTGAGTCCCACAATCTATTACCAGATATAAACAGAGTAAGAAAAAGGTATCACTAGTCTTTCAAGAGATATGGAGAAATGAGTTAGAGACAGAGAACATATTTCTGCAGAAAGCATGTGACAGAATCCATATGCAAAACACCACTCTAGGGCCATCAGTGCTGGACACTCCCTTCTTCTCTTACTTCTTTCCTTCACCAGACCTCATCCCACTGACCATTGTTTCCACAGGGCGGGTGAGATATTCCCACTGAACAGTTGTACTAATGTATTCTGTACTAGTGAATCCTTTGTCATGTCGAGAACTAAGCTGTGTAAATATTCACTGGTGTAAATATAAATTAATTCATTACATCGTTGTTATGCAGGTCAGTGGGATTGTTGCAAATTTGAATCATGGTCAATCAAAGTAAAATATAACAGGAAGAGTGTTTTCGTTTATTAGACTTCAGTATCATTTTGCAGCTGTGAAGAAAAAAAAAGCAGCTTTACTAAAGGAACAGAAATACTCACTACACAAAGCATATTTAAATATAATTTCTTTGTGGATTTTGTGGGGATTTTTTATTCTGAGGTGTTCTTCTTTTTGTGCTCTGATTGCCAAACTGGCAATGACAGCAATGTGTGGCAATATGCAAATGCAAAACTGTCACATTGTGATGTTCAAATTCAGTAAGATGCTGTTTCCCTTCACTAGACAGAACACAGTCCAGCCAGAGATAAACTACTGTGATAGCTCTTCAGAATGCTACTATAGTCATTGAGGTTAATTGGTGTGTGTTATTACAAATGTTATGGCCTTTGATTCCAGCAACTTAGGATGAATTTTTGAAGAATACATTTTACAGACAGGTAAACTGAGACATGCGGCAGTGACAATTTAGAGGATCATGCAAAATTGCAAATAATACATACATTGTAAACCTCTAGAAAGGCTTACGGCTAGTCAGCAATGGGAGCACTATTGCCCTCATCTCTCTTTCCCCCTATTACTTACAAGGACAGGTTTGCTGCCCCTGTTAATTGTCATGACTCTGTTTGCTTAAATATCATCCTGTGTAATAATACACCTAAGCATCTGTCCCAAGAGCTCTTCCTTCAAATCAGTTCCCAGTAGGATGGCCTTAGAAATGGAAATGGCTGAAAGAAAGCACTGGAGATCTAAAGGTAAACTGGATTTTGAGCATCTTTTGTTTGGGTGTATAATTCAGAATGAAATTCCCTAAAGTTATAATCTTAATTTAAATTGTTTGTTTATCACTACATAAAAAAAAAAAAAGTGAATGCTCCACACACCATCTGCTTACATTTTCCCCAAAGGATTTTGCATACTTTCAGGAAGAAATGACTCTAAATATCCTGCAGTTTTCTCTGAAATGTTTCATTATTTCACAGCAACCCTGTTAATGAAGTACAGTATGTGCCCTTGTAAATAAATCAAAATGATTTTAAATTGCTGATGGAATCCTCCTATGTTGTGAAAACATAATAAATCTTCTGAAAAGAAGAGGTCCTTTTTGCCTTTAGTCAAAAGACCAGGGACTGCAAGGGTTTTTCTTACTGTACTCTTTTAGAAAGTACAACTAAGTATGATGGGGAACGTGAAAAATATCAGGCTTGTCCCTGGCAAACTGAGGGATACTATGGAAAAATTAGAAGGGCAGGGTATTTGTGAGGGCCCTATGAGATGTATCAGCCATACTGGAGCACACCTGCTGTCTTGCAGAGATGTACCAAGGACTCCTGAGATAATACAAGCCAGCAGGGAAATATTGGATAAACCCCCAAGTAGAAAAAGAAGGCTTAAGAGGGAATACCTTGACCAAGCAACCAAACACACAACCACTAGAGAGGACTACAGGCTGTCCCTTTGCACCCCCACAGGGATATTGTCACCATCAAATACCTCTATAAAGTGCCTGTACACCAATGCACACAGAACTGTGGGGAACAAACAGTAGGAACTAGAGATCTGTGTGCAGTCATGGGGCTTTGATCTCACAGCAATTACAGAGACGTGGTGGGATAGCTCACAGGATTGGGATGTTGTCATGGAGGGCTACACACTCTTTAGGAGAGACAGACCAAGAAGGAGTGGTGGTGGTATTGCACTCTAAGTTAGAAAATATGGAATGTATTGAGCTCTGTCTTGGTGAAGATGTGGAGCTTATCAAGAGCTTATGGGTCAGGATAAAAGGGCAGACTTGTAAGTGTGACACTGTTGTGCGACTGTGCTATAGACTGTTGAAGAGGAGGAAGTGCATGAGGCCTTCAACAGGCAACCAAAAGCAGTCTCAAAATCATGGGTCCTGGTTAGTGGGGGGACTTTAACTACCCTGACTTCTGCTGCAGAATACACACAGTGAAACACAAACTGTCCAGGAGGTTCTGGAAAGCATTGGCAATACCCTCCTGTCACAGGTTGTGGAGGATCCCACAAAGGAATTTTGTAGTTTGACCTCATACTAATACACAGGGAAGGTCTTGTTGGAGATGTGAAGGCTGGGGCAACCTTGGCCATAGTGACCATGAGATTGTAGAATCCAGTGTTGAAAAAAGAGGCTGCAGGACAGGGAGCAAGATTACAGCCATGTATTTCAGGAGAGCTAACTTTTGCCTTTTTAGGGACCTTCTTGGAAGAATCCCTGGAAGCAGACCCTGCAAGGAAGAGGGGTCCAGGTGAGTTGGTTGGTGTTCAAGGCTTACTTCCTCTGGGATCAAAAATAATGCATTCTGATGAAAAAAAATCAGGCCAAGGGCAAAAGAAACCTTTGTAGATGAATAAAGAATTCCTGTCACTGCTCAAGTATAAGCAAAAAAATTCACAGAAGATGGAAGTGAGGTCAGGCAACTTGGAGTGAATATCGACAGGTGGTCAGGATAAGCAGAAATGAGACTGGACTAGTCTAGACTCTAGATTTGGCAAAGGCCAATCTAGAATTAAACCTGGCCAAGAATGTCAAGGATAACGAAAGGGTCTTTTTCAAACACATAAGTAACAAAATGAAAACAAAGGATAATGTGGACCCATTATTAAAAGGAGGGGAGAGCCTGGTAGCAGAGAATGCAAAGAAGGCAGAGTTACTGAACATGGCCTTTGCATTCTCTTCACTAAGACCAGCCCTCTGACCCAGAAGACTAGGGTAAAGGAATGCTGGAAGGGAGACTTTCCCTTCATCAAGGAGGATTGGGTCAGAGAACACCTAAAAAAGCTTGACATCTTCAAGTCCATGCAGCCTGACAGGATGTATCCATAAATGTTGAGACAGCTGGTGGACACCACAATTTCATGATCATTTTTGAGAGTTTTGGAGACTAAGAGAGTTGCTTGAGAACTGGAAAAAAGCAAATGTCATTCCAGTCTTCAACAAAGGTAAGAAGGAGGACCCACAGAAATACCCACCAGTCAGCCTCAGCTCAATCCCTGGAAAGGTAATGGTGCACCTCGTTCTGTAGACCATATTTTACCCACAGGGAAAACAAGAAATTTATACATTTTACCAATATTATTACCTTCTACAATGAAACAACCAACTGGATGGATGAGAGCAGTGGATATTGTCAATCTTGACTTAAGCAAGGCTTTTGACTATGTCTCATGCAATCCTCATAGACAAACTCAAGAAGTGTGAGTTGGAGAAGTGAACAGAGGTCTTAGACAAGTGAACAGAGTGAACAGCGATATTGAGAACCGACTGAGAAGTGGCTGAACAGCAGATCCCAGAGGGCCATAATCAGTGGCACAGGCTCTAGTTGGAGGCCTGTCCATGGTGGTGCCTCCCAAGGTTCAGTAGAGGGCCCAGTGTTGTTTAATTTCTCCATCAATGACTTGGATGAAGGGGCAGAGGCCTGCTCAGCAATCTCGCTGACAACACAAAGCTGGGGGGAGTGGCCGATACCCCAGAGGGCTGTGCAGCCCTTCAGAAGGACCTGGACAGCCTGGAGGGATGGGCAGAGAGGAACCTTCTGAAATCCAGCAAAGGCAAATGCAGGTCCTGCACCTGGGGAGGAACAACCCCAGGCACCAGCACAGGCTGGGGGTGACCTGCTGGGAAGCAGCTCTGTGGAGAAGGAGCTGGGGGTTCTGGTGGACAACAAACTTTCCATGAGCCAGCAGTGTGTCCTGGTGGCCAAGGAGGCCAGTGACATTCTGGAGTGCCTTAGGAAGAGCAGTGCCAGCAGGTCAAGGGGGGTGATCCTGTTCCTCTATTCAGCCCTGGCAAGGCCTCACCTGGAATGCTGTGTCCCGTTCCAGGCTCCTCAGTACAAGAGAGACATGGAGCTCTGGAGCACGTCCAGTGGAGAGCAACAAAGATGATTAAGGGAGCATCTCTCTTATGAGGAAAGGCTGAGTTATGCCTGTTCAGCCTCGTTAAGAGACTACTGATGTGGGACCTTATCAATCTGTATAAGTATCTGAGGGGACACTGTCAAGAGGGTGGACCAGGATTCTTTAAGGCATGCCAAGCAATAGGACAAGAGGTAATGGACAGAAACTGACCCACAGGAAGTTCCACTTGAACATGAGGAAGAATTTGCTTACTGTGTGTGTAACCACACACTGGAAGAGGCTGCCTGGAGAGGTTGTGGAGTCTCCCTCACTGGAGATATTCCAGAATCATCTGGACACAGTCCTGTGCAATGTACTCTGAGACAACCCTGTTGAGGAGGGAAGTTGGACTGTGGTCCCTTCCAAACTGGCTGATTTTGTGATTCTGTGACAGTAAGAGGTGAGAAAGACACATTGGAATACTGATTCAGACTCTACTGTGAGTAGGAAATGGAGAGGAAGTGCTCTACTGATATTTCAACATTTTTAACCGTTTTAACAACCTACAGTGCCAACTAATTGCCAGTTCCTAAATGCCTTCTCATGGCAGTTTTTAGGTAACTTAGGAAGTCTCTTCTTCAGGTTTGTACCTAAATGCTGATTTGCCATGCAGCTTTTATTACACTGTTTTTAAACACCTCATCCTCTTCACTGCAGGCTCAAATCCTCCCTGATGTTTATTCACAAAATGCAAAACAGCTCATCTCAAGACTTAGTAAAAAGGCCACACAGGTGAGTAACAAAGTGCAAGAGATCATGTCAAATTGCAGTTGGATGAACCAGAAGACAGCAGAAGACCCCAGTTAAACTCAGTAGTTTTGAAGATCTGCTTAATTTTAAGCAGTTCTCTTGTGTGACATTTCTGGAGCTATTTAGGGTGAGTTAATAAACACTTTACAAAAGTGGGGCTTTATCTTCCAAAGGCTTGGCTTGCAATAATATTTTGCAAAAGGATTCATTGATGTACTTGTTCATATATAGTACAGTTTAGAGTACAGATACAAGGATGGTAGGACCAATTATATAATTTCTTTACCTTTATTTCTGTAAAGAAAAACATGACATTTCTTGACACTTGAGGCACCCCAAATCTCCAAAGCACAATTGCATGCATTTGTTTAAAGGGATGCCAACAGCAGCCCTGGACCCGGAATACTAGATGCAAAATCAAGGATATATTTACTAACCAGTACCAACCCCTTATTATGGAATATCCTTGACTCTCAGTCCTCCAGCATTTTATGCTCCTTTTAGAAATGATGAGGGACCACATGGAGTGCTAGATTTGAGTAATTTTGACCTTTGTTACAGGTCCCTACTAAAGTAATAAGATTTGCTTTATTTCCCTAATATTCACTTATTTATTTTATTTCAGCTACCAGGCATGCCATTTTCTGCCTTATTCATCCATGGCATATGCATATTAAACAGATTAATTTTCCCGGGTGTATCCCTAATGCTTGCATTAGGAGACTAGTTTCCTTAAGCCTTCTCTGTAGTCTGTGGAGAGAGATTTATTTAAGGAAACTCAGAGCCTCTGGAGAACATTTCTGCCCTGGTTCATTTCTCTGGGGGAGCATTTTGCTTTGACGACATATGGAATCACAGAGACAAGTCTCTGAACACAAACCCCTACTTAGGTGCCTAACATTAGGTAGTGTGAGTTCAACATCATTTAAGAGTCAACAGCATTTAATAAATGAATATGTTTCTCTGCATTTCTGGAAGAATGGACTGTGGATTTTCAAAGGTTATGGGATTCTGATTGGAAAGAAAAATTCTCATTGTGTCTTTGTGCAACATCTCTGAAAAGTTCCTAAAAGTCTGTCCTGCTACAAATAGGGGGGGGTGAAATTTACAAAGTTAGTATCTACAATAGGAAGCACGTTTGTTCCCTGGAAGCAGTGGGTGACTACATTTCTCCAGGGAAGAGCTAGTTTCCTTTCCTGGGCAACATGCTGGAAGGTTTGTCTATCATGTCCTCTGGTGTCTTCTCCCTGAGACTTGGAACAAGTTAATCCCACTCTAACAGCTCCGAGATACTTCTCTGTACAGATTGTGTTGCAACTTGACCCTCAAGGTCAGGGTTAATAGATCCCTTGGAGCAGATTAAAGTGAAACGATGCTGAATAACCAGTTTACACATATGCACATAAACACCAGTCACTCAGTGTTGAACAGTTTGGTTGCAATGGAAAGGAGGTATGTAGCCATTTGGGTTATTATCTGTAGAAATATAGCAATATAAAAGCATATAAAGACGAGAAAAAAAGAAAGAAGAAGCATAAAAAGATGTCACCATCCATAGATCCAATGACAAGACTTGAGTGTTGCAATTTCAGTGTCTGCTAGTTGAAGAGATGGTCAGAGTCTGAATCTGTCAGGGCCAGGGGAAGCCCACAGAGTTCAGTGGGTTAATATACCGACAGGTTCACGGGAACACCCAGGCACCTCCTCTGGGAGCGTGGGAGTTTTACACCATCTGATGCAACACTGTGGGTCATGATTAGTCCTCTGGTGGAATGCTCCAGAAGTGAGTCTGGAGGCACTTTGGGGGTCATTGGTGGTGTCTTGACACCTTCTAAGACATGACAGCTGCCTCTTACATCAGCCTAGTTGAGCCAGTTATGGCCCATCACAAGCGCTGAATACCTTCAGGTTCTCATGTGAATGTCCTGGTACTTCCCCTGAGGAGAGTTTTCACACCTGATTCAGTTGTCCATGGGGGACATTGGCATGATAGAAAGCATTATCCCACCTAGTGGGATCTGTTTCTTATCAGCCTCTTGCTTTATCTGGCTCAAATTCCAGTAGTTGTTAAAACAAAGGTCAGTTTGGTGCACCCTCCAGTGTGGTGGGTGCACACTCCCTCTGCACCTGAACTGTTCTTACACAGATCAGAAGCTTCACCATCACACACTGAAAACCTCTTCTACTCCCCTTTAGCTGGATGGTGCAAACTTGGCCTCAGCAAAATACCCACTCCTTTAACCCACATGGCTGATTGTTTGAGTCATTAACAATTACCATTTCAGTCTCTCATGGATTGCTGTTACCTGAAGGTGGGAACATAGAGTTTTCTTTCTTGTCCCTTCAGCCCTGACATGGGCCATGATCCAGCCCTTAAACTCTAACTGCAGTTAAACCTGGGATATTTCAGAGGTAACCATTGTTGGTGCAGTGGGAAATTGACTGAAAAGACATTCGTTTGATTGGGACATTATTCCTCTGGTCCCAAATCATATATGGAAAATAAAGTTCATTATTGCTGCTGTCCTCTGTCAACAATATCAAGGGTGAGGCTTGAACTACTCTTCATAATGCACATTTCTATAGCTGTCATTCAGCAACAGCAGTGTAGGGAAAAAAGGAAGTGGCTGATGCCTGGTTTAAACTTTTTTAATCACAGTGAAGTGAAATGTGTTTAAGAGCTCTGTAATGCATATATGTTCCATGTAGTATGCCTCCCATCAAGGTGCTAATTTCCTTGCCTGTAGTGACAGTAAATAAAAGCGACACTTTCTTAAACCCAGCTGTTAGGGTATCAAAGGAAGGAAAATGAAGGAGATAAATGAAGTGAATGCAGTGTATAAAAAGAAAACACATAGAGTGATAATGACATGAAAAATTACAACAGAAAATGGAAATTAGTATATGAATAGAGATGGTAAGGTGAAAATCTTGAGTCACTATTTAAAATTCCTGTAAAAATGCAACTTATGTACATGTCAATCAATGTGAAGACTTGATTTCCACTCTATCACAGGGAGACAATTATGTTACACAGCTATACAACTACAGTACTTGCAGCCTGTCTTTAAAGAATTTATTTTTCTGTAAGATTATTTTCATAAAATTGTTAGTGAAGAAAACTGACTTTCCTTTCAGTCTTATCCGGCCCATATTTTAAGTTTAGCATCAGTTTCACTTCCACAAAATGCACCTGCAAAATCAGGATTTGTTTACCTAGTCTATGTGGGGAAGCATCACTGGTTTTGTACTTTTGATTATGATAAGGAATCTTAAAGAAGCTAGAAGAACTGGCGCATATGTTTTCAAAGAACATTTCCAGTAATTCAGATAAATAGACTGCTGTTCCTTCAGATTTAGAAAAGATTTTTCCCTCTTAGGGACAGCCTGTGATTCAGCAAGTGACTTTTTGTGATCCTGCAGAAGAGGAAGATACCAGATGGTAAGAGGATTTTATGAGAAGGATGATGTGGTGAAAAGCATCTAGGAGGACTGAGTCTTGGTTATGAGCAGAGGAACGGCATATCTACTGTGTGTTCCCTTAACAAGATGGGAGAAAAAAGGAATGCACTTTGCTCCTTTCATCAGTTGTATGTTCTGGTAAGAATCATTTCACACTCTGTATTTTGTTGCGATGAATGGGGGTAAAAAACATTACATGAACTATTCAATTTTGCCTCTACTGGATGGTAGATTCCAAATAAACATGATTTTCACTGACCGTGTAGCTGTCAGACGTTCTGTCTCCTTAAGAGAAGTGCTAGACTCATGTAGCAGTGCATCTCAAATTCACTTCCTCTGCTGTTCTCACTGGGTTTAGTGGGCAGCCCCTGTTTTGTCCTTCTCAGAAGAAGACTGAAACTAGCAGGCAGTCCACTGCAAGATCCTCAAGGCAGGCGGCCAGAATTCACTTCTTAGTTGAATAAGAGTCCTGAAAATGAGGGGGAGCTGGGAGCTGTGTCCTGTGTTTAAAGGCAGAAGGAAAGGCATGAGATCTTTTATTTCGATCATAGCTGCCATAGAAGTCCTTTTCATTTGTCTTCATGTTGGTGGCCCAGGGATGTTTTTAAAATCTTGATCCTAGCCTCCAACAGCCATTGTAGTATTAGGTAAAAAAACCAGTCCCTATATCCAACAATTTATATTCTAATTTGTAACAAAATTAATTAACTCTTTCTCACATGCACACTCTCCTTCTCTTACCTCATCTGCGTTGGTGAAGTATTTCAAACACTTTCCTAGGAGGCAGCCATGCTTCTTCCAGGTTGAAGGAGGTTTTATTCCCTAGATGGAGAAGAGTAGACAGCAAACTCCTGGACCTTGGAAAAAGATACTTCCTCTTTAAAATGTGAGCAAAATCAATGCACTTCTGCAAAAAACTTAGCTGAAGTGTTCCACATAGTTCCACATGTGACAACCAAGAGAAACGGGAAAGTTGTGAGGAAAACTTGTCAAGAGGTTCTGCACATAAGACTGAATATGATACATATGAACTTTCTTCTCAGCTTTCACCATTTCCAACAATATCTTTGAAGTTTCAAAATCTGGACCATAGATAATATGTACAGAAAGCATTAATAAAATATAAAAGAAAAACCAGAATTTTGACTCCCACAAAAATTTCAAGACTTTAGGCTTCCTCTTAGAGACACAATTGAAACTCACATGTAATAGGCTAGTGGCTTTCCCACTTGTCAAGGATTGGCCCTTACTTAAAATTAGAGTTCTCATTTTATACTGTGATGATTTTAGGTATCTTTTTTTTTTTT
>WEKY01015165.1:0-36207 GCA_013390045.1 Picathartes gymnocephalus
CTCACTTCTTCTAGATAGGGACTCTTTCCAACCTCTTTGGCACATAAATTCTCTCTGGTTTGTAGACATATTTGTACATTGACAATTTATATGCTCATTGCTTACTTGTGGACGGTATCCTTTATTCTACCTGACTCTTCTTTCCCAGTGTTTATCTCCACTCCTTGATATGTTTATGCATAACAGTTACAACTCTCCCTTTTGCCAGACTACACATATCTAGCTTATCTGGTCTTCTGTCATGCTGTAGGTCCAACGTTTTCCTGATCATCACTGCATACGTTTTAATGTCAATATCTTTTATGTTGAACATGGCCATCCAAAAGTAGACACAGAGTTTAAGAGGCCTCTCTGAAATCTTCTATTTGCTTCTTAGTGAAGAAAAGAGCTGAAGGGAGCCTCTCAAGATACACTGTAGGGAACCTTTTACAAGTGTACCTCACGCTTTCAAGTTATTAGTCTAAACAACTATTGAACTCATATATTTCTTTTCTTCTGTTACTTCCAGCTGGAGACTTAAAAGGTTCGAGAAATTTTTCATATAATTACTCTTAAAGCATTAGGTCACTTTCTACACTATTTTTTCTTTCTATTTCCATTGCTTCCAGTCTCAAGATATTTGTGTTCTCCCTGTATGCCAGTTTAATCCTTCATCATGTTGACAGCACCTCATACCATCAGCATATTTTCTCCTTTTAACATATTTTGCTTCATAATAAAAACATTCAGTAAGGTCTGTGGTTAAAGAAACTCCCTTCAGCTTCAAAGGTTCTTCTTTTTTATTCTCTGTATCTACTGTGGTGAATCAATAAATCTCAAGTCTTCTCAAAGACCTCTTCTCAGTGTCATTATAAAGCTCTGATGCCTTTTCTTTCACTTTGCCATATTTTTTTCCTTTAAATAAGTGATTTTGTCTTACCAGTCCTTTAGGAATTCTTTGACTTCAGAGCTCAAAATTGTCCCACCTATATTAGGTCTGTGACTTGATAATATATTGAAGAGAGCCGTGTTTGTGTCCACATTTTCTATTTACATCTGGTAAAATAGTCTGCCTCTGGCCCGAATGGTAGTGAAGAAAAAGAATTAACTGAATGCAGAGGCATCTGAGCCTGCAATCCTGAAAGAAAATCTTTAGGACTTTGAGTTACTGTCTCCTTTGCAATTAGTAGATACTAAACAAGTATCTTGTTAAAATACCAACATTGTTCCAATCCAAAAGTTATTTCTACTAATTCACAAAGACAGAATAGAACAGATTGTGTTATGAAGGACTTGTGTGTAGTGCTCAGCCTGGGCACTTGTGGATGATGTTCAGAAGAACGTCAGCCTCTCTTTCCTCTCCTAATCCCTAGGAAAAAGGTAGAGGAAGGAAAAGCCACTTTGCAGATTACTTTGCAGAGCTCCCTGGTGTATATATATATAAAGACACAAATTCCCCACAGATCAGCGTTTTATAAGTGACATTCAGACCCATAGAACAGTCATTACTGAATCATTGTTTATCACTTTACAGTGAGATTGGAAATGGTTTCCTTTGAAAAATTCACAAGGCTCTGAGCCTGTCTCTGTATGCCACCCATATCCTGAACCATATTTGCTGAGCAGGAGCAAGCCTCAGGAGCCTAGAAAAGAGCACACCATCATCTTTCTAACAGTAACTGGTGACATCTCAAACAGCCAGAATTTAGTTTGTGGACAAAATTTGGGATGGTACCCCTGCTTCAATCCTCTCATCTCAGACTCCAGCCCTCATGAGCACATGGCCTGCAGAACGTCTTTGTCTTTATCTCCCAGAATAATGTTATGATTCAGAACTCCCTTTCATATAGGAGAGAAAGGTACATCATGTCTTGAGCAGAAAAGAGTTATTATTTTTTCCTCTTCCTCATTTTACTGAGTTTTTGGTTTTTTTATGGCTGATTTTTTGGTTTTTTTTAAATGGAAAGAAACAAAGTGGGGCTTGCCTAACTCATTGAGTCATATTTTGCATCAGCATTCACTGTGAGTGAAAATTAAGATTAAAAAATTGTGCATGTAGTTAAATTTGGCACCAGCTGATTGAATTCCACTTAGTTGTGAACGTATGCTTTTCCGTCCTATTTTGTCAATGAATGCCAGCTGTATAAAGCATAGTGGAGTAGATTGAGATTATGACAACATAAGTACAAAACATAGAATTGCAAATTTCCATACCACATATAACTTCAATTAGCTAAAGTGCATTTTATAGCAACTGAACTTTGATGCATACAATTTTCTTTAGGTAAAATAAATTGAAATTTTCTTACATATAAGGAAACTATTCTATCATGATGCAAAATTTTGTTGTAAGCCACTTCCAGACCAATAATTCCTTTCTCTCCAAAGACGGCTTTTTTAAACTAACTTACATTTATTTAAATAATATTGTCTAGCTTGTCAAAAGACTAATACCAAGAATATTTTGTAAGAGATTTGTTAGGATAATGAGATCTGAAAGTGATTAATTTAGAAACATATAAACACCTCCAGTATATTGTGAACTATCACATTACTTTATAGAGATTAAGGAAATTATATCGAATTTGCATTACAAGAGCAATCATGTATATCATAGCTGTTACCTGTTTTTTCTCTGCGGTGGGAGAGAAGAGATACAACATTTGCTCTTGCCAATAACCTGGCTAGACATTTCTCTATACTCTTACTAGCACCTTTGCTACACTATTTTAAACCAAGTCAGTGAAACCTCTGAACTGGAATAATTCCACTGTGTTTTCAAGTCTAGTTTCCACATTAATACAGAAGGAAAAGGTCTGTGCCCTTTTTCAGATATCGTATTTTGATTACTTATTATGAGACTACTTTGCACATGGATAGCAATGAACCTTGCATAAAACCTTGTACAGTCTAATGAATCATAAAAAGTACTGTTGGAACATGGGATGCTGTGTACTTTTTGCATCTCTGTGCTATTATTATTCAAGTTGCATACAAAGGCAGGTCCTCAGCTTAGCAACAAAGTTATTCCCTAGTTTTATCTCTGTCGGAGTCCTGTATGTCCTAAACATCCAAGGCTCACTTACACTAGGAAAGAGTCCAGCACTATAGGTGTAAACCTGCTGAATAAAGGAATCTGCTGAAGAATGACCTATGTGCTCTATCCTACAGATATTTTGGGATAATTTCTTCAGATAAACTCTCTGGCTATTGTGTAGTAGTAGCTGCAGTTTGTGAGTTACACTCCTAGAGTGGACCTTCTGATTTATCCAACATTTAGCCCATGTGTTTTGACATCTGTGCCAAAGCATGGTAAGTGACTAGGATGTTGAAGATTAATTTCAGATCCACAGTAAAACCTCTGACATAAGTTACAAAAAGCCTCAAGGAAGAACAAAGATGAGTGTAAAACATATATTCATAAAATTATGCATGTACTTTTCTCATTGCATCGAAAAAGGTAAGAATTTTTTTTCAGGAAATCAAGAATAAAACATCGATGTACTTAAAAATGGATACAGTTTAAAAAAATATTGAAATACTTGCTATAATCTCTTGATCTACTATTTGCTACATTTCATTATGTAAGCCTAAATATATATATATATTTACTTCTGAAAAATAACCTATACATATTTACTTCTGAAAAATAACCAGAGGCTAGGAAGATTAAACCAGCTGAATCCTTACTTTTTTCCTGTTCAGTGCTGCTAAAAGTCTACACTAAGGAAAAAATATACTGCTAAGAATTGTTTATTGAATACTCAAATCTGACAGCAATGACTAGATAAGCTATAGCTTTAAAATACTTGTGTTAAGCAAATTAAAACTTACAGTTCATCTATGACCTCTGCTGAAGACTTAACATATGATAAGTCACAAATTCTCATGGCTGAACTAACGTGTGTATGTGTGTTTCCTCTCTGCGAGGAGCACAATGTCTCAAATTAGAGTTCCATAAGCTTTCTTGCACCCTGTGCTAACAGAGGAACAGTTAGCAATGTGACCAGGAAAACACTGCTAAAAGCACCAAATAACCTAGTACACATGAAATAGAGTTCTGAAGATTTTAAAACGTCACAATGTGTTCAGAATCCCCATTATCCCTCTGTTTCTGCTGGTGCAGTTTGCATCACAGAATAACAGAGCTACAGAAACCTCAGTGGGGAGAGGCCTCTGTGAGTTCCCAAACTTGTTCCTGCTTGAAACATGACTAACAACCAACAATGGAGCAGATCAGCCATAGCTTTGTACAGCTACGTTTTGCAAATTCCTTTGGAGGGAGCCTCTTCACTCGCTCAGGATGCCCTGTCTCAGTTTCTGGGCTCCCCTTCACACCATCCCAACAGCGTTCTGTGGGTGGGGTGAAGCCACCTCTGCCAGTGCTCTGCAGGGCTTGCCCTGACTGCCCTTGCCTATCTGTACAGTATCTTTACTTTTACTGATTACGCCTCAGTCCTTCACCTCCCCTTCTATCATTCCTAATGTTGCATTGCCTACTGCATTCTTGCTTTCAAAAGCTAGAGTTTGGTCTCTAACCTGAAAGGTGGTGTGGGAAGCCCATTTAATTTTGCCCCTTTATATTAGACTATGAGATTCTATGCAGTTGGATCTACCACTAATTACTGAACTGTGGCCAGGGTTCCAGAAGCATCCTTTAGAAACTTTGTGTAACTGAGCAACTGGGTACTAGTATATATTGAGCAGGGGTTCTCAAGCAATTAATTATCTTTCCTGTTAAAAAAAAAGAGAAGAAAATAGACTTACAAATGCAATTTCTTTAGGTTCAACTTCTAATGACTGTGACTTGTTACGCATTTTTCAGAGAGGTTAAAGAACTGAAAATCATTGCTGCATGCATGTGCCAAGGTTACCTCCCACCTACATCTTTGAAAGAACACAAGATGTTGATATTTTACTACCCCATTTAAAGCACGATGCTCAGGTCTTGAATGATTCTCCTTCAGGTATGTGGGCTCTGTCTTGGAAACCAACTATATTTTATAACATTCCTCTCTCTATCCTCATGTCAAAAGTAAAATGTTCATGGTTGCCAACTATGGCTAGTTTCAGCATCCAAAAGACATAATATTGAAAAAAGTCTTTGTAAAGACTTTAAAGAAATATCTACAAAATAGATTCCTGTTGGGACAACAAACGTAACTACTCCTTACTTCAACAGTACAGTCATATTTTCTATCAGGTGATGGGCAGAAGGATTTAAGCAGAGCTATCCATTGGCTTCTGGCCTGAACAGTGTACTAGTAAGTTTTGGAAGAGTCTAGAGGGAAGCTTGGCTGCAGAACATTTAGGAATCACAGGGGCCTTTTGGCTTTACATCTGAAAATTACAGAGGTACTTACAATCAACTGTGAAAGACATTCCATTTCTGTGATATAAATGAAATAGCAAGAAAGAAAGCAATAAGACTTCTTCCTTTCCCACAAAAACTATAAGGCTTGATGCCAAAAGTCTATACGGAATTTATTGCTTAAATACTAACTGGCTGCAGCCATCTGGAATCTGCAACATGTTTATTCTGATGCAAAGCCAACAACATTTTTTTTAAATCTAGGAGAAATTCATCCTTCTCCTAACGAAGCAGTTAACAGCCCTGTGCCTAGAATAGTCATAAAATGCTAATTTAGACAGGGTCATGAGAAAGCAGAAGAGCAGAGCCCTGTGGGCTTCCATATCATACCAATAAGGACAATCCAATCTTTTCCCTAAAGCAAACAGCCTCCTCCCTAAGTGTCACTGAGCTTGATTAGTTCCAACACAGGCATGAGGTTTGAGGGTTTCTTCCTGACTGCAGCCTTGCATTCACACTGTCAAGAGAATGTTTGCATTTCCATTTTAACATCAAAGTATGAGGCCTAAAAGCAATTTTAAAAATGAAAACTTAATCCAGGATTCTGGAGGTAGTGTCTAGGGTATAGGTTTTTGCCTTAACCTAGCCAAACTCCAGAGTGAAAACAAATACTTCAATAAAGAATTATGCAAATGAAGCATTTGCCACTGGCATGGTCTACTCATCATTTGAGGGATGATCATACCATGTTATAAACAGCCCAGAAAACCTTTTCTGTATGTCAAGTCACTTCAGTTTCACAACAAGGTAGACATCAATGTGCATATAAAATTTGGCAGAGTGTCTTTACCTATTTTCTTTCAATACAAGTCCCATGAGGAGAAAAATCTTATCTAGAACAAAATGGGTGTAGTGAGTCTTTATAACTGGTTCACTCTTTTTGAAGAGAATTTCACATTAACCAGGCTGTCATTAGTCAAAGTTAAACACACGCCTTTTCATGTCAGGTTATGTTTTACCACTTCAGACTTTAGATGTTAGTCACAAGCTTTAACCTCTGTTTGTGGATGGAATGTCTTTTAGCAAAAGGTACTCATCAAAGTGAGTGACTTGGAAATCTTGACGGACTGAAATGATTTCACTGATTGGAACTTAAAGCCACTGCAAGTGGTACAGTCACTGTTGGTACATACTTTTGCTTCTGAAATAGCTAAGAAGTATTTTCCCTGCCCGAAAGTGCTCATGCCATGAAGGACCAAGTCTTTGAATTCATAGCTCAGTCACTTCCACTATCCTGAGCTGTTATCTACACATCTACCCCTCTGCATCCTGGGGTACAGCAACAGGACTAGAGCCAGTAGGCCTTGGAAAGTTATTTTTTCTCTTCATTTCTCATCTCTTCAAGTATAACATGGGAAGCAACAAGATGATTAGAAGCTGGAGCACCCACCCTTTTTAGGAGGAACTGGGGCAATAGGATTAGTTCAGGCTGGGGAGGAGATAGTTCTGAGGGGGCTCAATACTAATTCCAGCTCCACCACTTAAGAACAGGTTTTTGAGGTGATCAAGCCAGACTTTCCTCAGTGATGCACAGTGGACGGATGAGAGCCAAAGGCATAGGATAAAACACAAGAGGTTCAGTCAGCAAAGATTGTGCAAATCCTTGAGCAGCTCAAGCTTTGGAAGACCAGCTAAAGCACTGAGCCTCATAGCTGACTTTGCTTTGAGCAGGAGGTGAGACTAGAGCCCTCCTGAGATGCCTTTCTACTGGCCTTATCCTATGAACCTACTATCCTGTGTTGGGATTCAGATGTATTTTTTCTCAGCTTCATCTTAATACCTCTTATCTGTACAAAAACAGAATAATTACACATGAAACTCTAGTTTGACCAATAATGGTCACAGCTACATTTTTCACAGAGGGTTTCTTCATCAGGCTAAATTTGGTTTCTGAAAAAAGATATCAGATCTTAAACATGTAAGATGCTGTAATATTCTGTTTAATATTCAGATTTAATTCCAGGTTTGACCAACTTTTCTACTACAAAGCATAACTAAACTCCAGATTTATATATCAGGAGTGGTATACAAAACAAACATCATCACAGATGGTGAGTATGTTTTTGTGACCATTTGTAATGTGATAGTTTGTGGGTCACTCCACAATAAATGGGCATCTGGAATGGCCATTAAGGTTTGTCAAAATTATTACACATCTTCAGATGATGGTGAGAATGGGTGGGTTAAAACTTAACCTCAGTAATAAGATCCATCCATAATTGGCAGAGGCTGTAACAATGCCCCAGCTGTGCCAAACCAAGAGTAAGAAACATCCACAGTGCCACACGAAAAGCTTGCTGAGGATCTTCCTTCAGAGGAGGAAGTCCTGGATTAGGCAGGGTGTGAAGGAAACTGAGTAGCTTTAGCAAAATAAAGTTTTTCCATAAATAAAAACTGGCTAAGAGATATGAAAGAGAAAGTAAGAATGTATAGTTACTTTTCAATGTGAAGAGAAGTAATTTGTGGAGTTCCAAAGGGTCAGTACAGGGACTATGTAATGTTCAGATTTGGCATAGAGGAGAAGGTAAACCCTGAAGTGACTTGTGGTTTGCAGATACATACTGTCTCGTGGGAAGCAGGTGGTAGTATCCCTGCTCCCCCTCCTAGCAATTGACAGAAGACAGAATTCTGGCACTAGTCCTGTGGTCTTATCCATTAATACTCCAAGGATATATCACGGAAAATAAACTGTAGGAGACAAAACCAACCATAAACTATTACAGACCCAGACCAGAAGACCAATAGAATGGAAAAGATTGTCAGGTATGTAGGCTTCTGCACATTAATATTTTAATACGTGTATTTTTTGCAGTATTGGCAACCTTTCTGCTTCAGCTATGCAATGGCTCCTGCCATTATGGAAGTACATTATGTTAGAATGGAAGAACACAGAAATCTTTATAAACAATTCATTAAAAAAAAAGACTTCTTCAAAGAACCAGAACTGTTTAATAAATTAATAGACAGACATTGTAGAATATAGCTGCTTCTGTGAAGGCTAGAGAGAGGTATCTCCAATATCTGACATGTTTGAAATAGAAAGGAGAGAAAAAAACATGAAGATGGCAACAGTGGCAAATGGGGCTGCAAGTAGCATGCTAAAGAATGAGCAGTACATCAAATTGTGAGACACAACGTCTATCAGCATTCTTATGCCATTTCCTTGAATATCTTAAGTGAAGCCATCCAAACCTCCCTTAGAGAAATACTGTGTTCTCATAGTACTGGGTTTTAGTGCAAAAAGGTCCAAATATTTTCAGAATCTGAACACAGCTATGCCAGGAGAACTCTTAGTTCAAACCTGACGGCAGACATATCATCAGAAATTAATGAGGGGTGATGATTTTTTTTGTTTGGTTGGTTTTTTTAATTGGTGGGAATTTTTTGTTTGTTTGTTGGTTTTTGTTGGGTTTTTTGTTTGTTTGTTTGTTTTTGGCTCAGCAGCCACTCTAGATTGATTATCCCTTTTTTTCCAAATGTGGGGAAAAAAATATCACCAGCTTATTATATGCTATAAATGTTAACAACAATGAAAAAAGCCACACCTCATTTGTTAATATGATACCTTTTGTACACCTGTCACAATATTGGGAAATGGAAGGGCTTAATCTTTGATGTTACATATTTACAAGCCTCACAGATCAAACTTAAATGGTGTTTCAACTGTACTTTACCTAGAGCAAGAAATGTCTAGGCAGATAGCCCAGAGCATATTTAGAGCTGCCCTGCAGTCAGTGAGACACATGAAGTGAGTATACAATGTCAAAGTACTGTAAAAATAAGTCAGCTAGAATATAATTGGCTTGGATCATAGGTCTACAGGGCTAAGACACCAGAGCCACTGGTAAATTACACTGATGCTTTTAGTTGATTTCCTGTTTTTTCAGCTCTGAAGTGATAATTCTGGTGAAGATGATAAAGACTGTTGAAGAGATTTTATTTAATACAGATGGACATGTTAATGCAGAGTGATCTACCCATCCCTCCAATTAGCCTACTAGGTGCAGCTTGATATAAAGCAGAGACTGGAGCCCTGAGGACATGAAGCAAGACAGGGAGAGCAACATAGCTCAGCATGTTTTCAGGAAATCCAATTATTTGTCTGAAGCTTTGAATTCAAAAGTGGATTCAGAAAGTCCTAAAGCAATTATGATTTGCACTGAAAGAGACTGGCTAAAGCCAGCAGCTAAACGTTTGTATTGTTTTTGGCTTGTGTGCTCCATTTATACAGTAAGGCCCTTTAGCACAATCATTTCAGCATGTAACTGAAATGAGTTTAGTTTTCAATAGGATTCTTCTTTCAAATAAGTTGATAAGAAACACACCACTGTTCTTATTTCTAGTGCAGACAGAAGGGCTCAGAAAAAATTCTAGATTTCAAAAACTATTTGAAAACTTTTACGAACTTTAAAGACAGTGCTTTATTAGATATCTTGCACAAGATGATAATGCTAAAATATTTGCCAGGGTGAGTACCCTTCAGTTAGTCTACTGACTCTTCCTATGTTAGCATGATGGGCTATGCCAGCATGATCAGAGGCAGGAAACATTCCAACAAGATATGCAAATCCTTTATGCTTGATATGTTTGCTAGTTACTTTGGTGAAGAAAAAAGAATGTAATGGTATTCTATGCATATTTCAGTGCTTTTACAACCTCCAAATGCTCTACACTGCTGAAAATGTACCTACTAATTTGGATACTTATATATCCTTACCTGTGTATGTTATATACACAGTCCATATACATTACAACCTTAAAACACTTTATTAATCGTATCAAGAGATACCTGAAACCATTCTAATGAAATCAAAATATGGAAAAATTATCTTCTAAAACTTTATGCATTTATCTCCTGAATAGAAAATGACCCTGAGCATGTTTATGTAAAATCACTGTACTCATAATCTATGTGTGCATGAATTTATGTTTTCCCCTTACATTTTTGTAATGAACACTAAGTATGTGATTTTTTTTTCAAAATTCACCAAATATAGCAAATGAAGTGCTGTGAGGCAGGAATCTGTAACACTAGGAGATTTATTTTTTACATGTATGTATTTAATGCATACGTTCTTTAAAAGTCAGTTGTAGGCTAATTTGTGTTAATTTCAGAGACCCTTTAGAGATTATAGCAGAAGAACAATGTGACTTTTAGTCATATTCTTCCAATTTTAAATCATCTTTGTGGCTCTTCTTGAAGATAAAAATCCATTCTATAAAAAACTTTCTCTTGAGCTGGAGCTGCTAGATATCTTTTTTAAATAGAAGTAAAAATACCTCATAAGCAACATTGACCCAAAACTGGGATTCAAAGTTCACTGGAAGTTTCTTTTTAATTTAGTTTTGATCAGACCTGTGGTGGCTGTTTCCAATGTCTGTAGCCCAGGCAGACTCTGCAGGAATCCAGGCAGGGTTCTCTTTGAAATCTGTCTTGAGTTTGCTAAAACCTCATTGAACCCAAGATGTTTTAAATGAAAGACTTCGGACTGTATGAAGTAGCATTTTTTGACAAAACTTTGTTTCCTTTGGTAATTTTTGAACACTTCTATTTACAACACGTTTTGATTGAAGAAAGACTGCTATGATGAAATGGCAGACGTTTCATAATTATCCCCTTCCAAAGCCTCTTGGATTGAAGCCTCATCATAATTCACAAATGGGTTAGCCTACTTCTCTTTGACTCTGTGTTTTCTGTCACTTAATAAGAACCAATGTCTACTTGAGCAATTAGCTCAACGTATTTTAATAGACTTCTAAAACAAAATCACTTGTGACTAATTTCCGAGATTAGTTATCAGAAAAATGGAATTCTGCTGTCTTACTGCAAATACCATGTTTTGGCCTGCACAAAAAACCTCCAAGAATGTCTGTAGAACCTTTTGTGATGTGTCCTAAGGCTGCTTTCTGTGTCAGACCTCCAGTCCCAAACCATAATCATCCCTTTCTACCCTTCCAACAATTTCCTTGTCTTTTCTGATTATTACTTCGGCCTGTTGCTCATTGATATGAAGTTTGTTTTTTGTCAACATTGAATATCTGACACAAACCACCCCAATGTGCCAGGACAGTTACCCAGCCCGGTCCCAAGTTGTTTTGATTGTTACTGTGGAAAAAACAATGCTGCTAATCCTCTCCCTTGTATGTGAGTAGCTAAAAACCAATGCAACAGAGACTGTGTTGGAAAGTGCTCCAGGCACACCACCCCTCTGATTTAGCATCTCTGGGCAGCTGACCAGACTGGCTGAAGGATGGGATGATCCTGCTGTTAGTTAATTGTGCATATGTAAAAGTTAGAATCAGACTGTCACGCTGCATAACTGCAATTAAGAAGCCAGTCTCCATATTCAGCCGTTCTCATGTGGGGTTTCTGAATTACAAAACACTCTTGCTAGTTAGTTTACTTTCTGAAGTGTTTGCAGGAAGCATATATGCCAGGAACTATACTTCCTTATGTATTCACTCATAGAGATGCACACAGGCATACGTGTAAATATTTGTCCATAAAGGGCACATAAATCTTTTGTGACTTTTTTTAGAATATATAGCAAAACAGTAATTCCAGTAGATGCATGGTGCTTTGCACACTAATGCTTCTTTGATTATTTAAATTTTTGAGAAATTCTTCACCTGCTCTTCAGTCTTGCTACAAGCTGTGCCAGTCAGTTCTTACAGTAAATCTCGTTGTCTTTCTCTGCTGGAAATCTACAGAAAAAAATAATTTGAAACTCCCTTAGGAGTGTTAGGAAGGTGCCAAATCCTTAATTCAAGCAGAAATTGTGTTTAAAAGAAATTAAATATTATGTTCAATTCTTATGGATAAACCTGGTAGCACGACCACAACCTATCTTTTTCTTGATCATCCTCAGTTAAAAAACCCAACATTTTCATTTTTTAAGGAAAGAGTAAGGAAAAAAACCACAGATTACAATAAATAAATAAATAAATAAATAAATGGATAATAACTCTATAGTATATGCAATAGAAATGACTTATGCTGGCTTAACTTGCACCTAAATGTGGCTTTTATTCATAGAATATAATATATCTTATTATGGTACTGTTGTTTAAAATTTCGAATACATTCATTCACACACACACACATACATGTAAACAAACAAGATTTTTTTTGGAAATAATTTCACAAAGTCAAAATATTCTGCAATATCACTACAGATACCTATACAGCATAAAGATGCTTCATAAATGCTTTAAAATTTAAATGTTTATAGTCCTCTTGAAGAGTAAAATATTGATTGTCAGAGAAGCAGAAGAGTCACTGTTACAGAAATTTCTCTTCTCCAGTCGGGGTGCTATAAGTAAAGCTTGTTTTGGAGAAACCTGTAATCAGTATCCCTTTTTTGATTGCATTTTTTTATGAAGTTGCTCCTTAATATTATTCAAAATGATGAAATAGCTGGACTCTCTTTCTGAAAACAAGATGCAAACAGTGAATATAGTGCCGAAATCTGTACCTTTTGCTTCCCTGGTGGAACTTAAGACAAAGCTGACCTATGAAGTCCTAAGTGGTTTGGTTTGGGCTAAGTACCTCTCTAAATACCTTACATTACATTACATTAAGTTTATTTTTTGAAGGCATTTGAAGTAGATTTGTCTTCAGAAAAGAAGACAAAGAAGCACTACTGGGGTGCTCCCCATTAAAAGTCTCACTGAGTCTCACCCAAAAGTATCACTGAGTCCAACTCCTGGCCCTGCACAGGGCATCCCCAAGAGGCACACACCATGTGTGAGAGTATTGTTCAAACTCTTCTAGAACTCTGTCAGCCTTGGTGCTGTGACCACTTCTCCGGCCAGCCCGTTCCACTTATATCTTCATGTATAAAATTTTAAAAGTTGTTTGTTCTTTCTTTTTTTCTTGAGATCTCCTTCTTTCAGTGTAAGTGTTACTGTTGAATTAGATTACTCTTCAGGAAAATACACCAAGAAAGCAGTTTTTGCATTAAAAAACCCTATTTCATTAAAAGTTTATTACATTTCTCCCAGCTTCCTGCTTTTGAAGTTAGTTATGTCTACTGGATGTGGCTTTTTTGGGAACCACAAAAATGACCACCTTATGAATTGCTCTGAGAGGCCCATTTGGCTAGAATGACAAGCATTCTATGTCTTACGACAACAGGGATGTCAAAGATTTTTTAAATTCAGCTTCCTGAGTTCCTGATCTGACTAAACATGGAGAAATACGTGCCTAAGAAGAAGACTCCACATAATAATATTTTATCTGAGGAGCTGATAAAACTACTTAGAGGTACCAAGGCAAGAGAGGTGTTTGTAGCACCTGGCCAAGTTATGGCTGAACAGATTTGGGAAGAACAATGCAGGATATGCTTTGGAGACAAGATCAGTCTCACGGCCTGAGAAAATTTATAATAAGTTTTTATAAACTTTTTTCCAGCTTACCTCTGGATTCAGGAAACTATTTCTCTCCCTGATAGAATTTGTTTCCTGAGGAGGGGAGTTATTCATGAATATTTCTGTCCACCTTCCCCTCCATTACTAGATACTGAATGAGGAACCTGTAATGCAGGACATCAAACTATAGATAACGGAGGGATCCTTCTCTGGGGTTTGATATATCAGAAATCAGTGCCCTGAACCTTGTTATACACTTAGGCTAATTAGAGGGTTCATTCACACAGGTTTTTACAGGTGTAGAAGCAACAGTCACCTCCTCCTATGCAATAGGACAAAACAGTCAGCTCATTCTATGTTTTGACTGCCAGTCTCTGCCCAAGCACTTTTCATCTTACAGTACAGATTTCTCAAGTGAAAGCCATAATTACTCACTTATAGGATTTGCTGGGATAAATGTTCTCTCATTGTGTTGGAAGCTATGTTTGCATTGACAAATCAACATTAGTGGAACTGGAGTGGAAAATATGAGTTAGCCTACTAGGCAAAACACTAGTAGAGAAAGAGGACATCTAAGTTCTCATTCCTGATCCAACAATTCTTGATTTACACTGTACCCTGGAACCTGAAGTTACCCAGGTTCCTAAATTGAACTCAGGCTCCAAAGTCTTGCAGAGCTCTTGCATTGCCCTCTGGACAAAGAGCAGTGTACCTACCACTTCTTTGGGGTTGTTTTATTTTCAATTAATTTTTTTCACTTTTTTTCCTCAATTTTTTTTAAGTTTCAATTCTTTTACAAAATTCAATTAATTTTTGTTCATGTGGCTATATACCTTAAAATATATTCTGATTCTTAATTTTTGCATTAGTGTACTAGGGATGGAGCATGGCCCATTTTTTGGGCTTTCTGTTTCTTCTTCTCTCTCCTCCCCAGAATTCTTACTAAGCAACTCTGGGATGAAAGCCATCTATGAATTAAAAGTGTGCAGATTCAGAATTACTGCGTTGTTTTCACAGCTAAGCTGTGCTCTATTGTGTGTCCTGGGAAAGAAAAAGAAAAGACAAAAAACCTTTGATTGAAATGTTGATGTATTTTAAAAATTGAATGGTTTACTGCAGTTTGCAAACAGTTTCTTTACATATTTCTGGTTTCCATGGATAAAATTCCAAGAAACAATCAAGAGCCTTATGGGAATTTCAGAAGCAGTTATCTTCCTTTCCTTCTTCATGACGTGGGTGGTCAACATCTATAAGTACCTCTGAAATCCTGCCTCATCCTTCACCCTCAGAAAATGCAAACAGACTACTGTACTTACAACAGAGAGAGATAAAGTGGTGATCATCTCTTCTAACACAGCTGCAGTGGCAACATGCCCCAGGAATTCTGGCTTTGATTGTGACTGTCTGAGCACTGTCCCTGAGGAAATTTGGTCAGGTGTTCATTGTTCATCACTACTCCAAAGTGATGTCACAACTGCCTGACAACGAACCTCACTGTCAGAGCCATGGTGCACCCAAATCCTACATCTTCTAATGTTTTAGTATGTTCTCATGGGATGATTGGTCTGAAAATATGCTCTTTTCTATATCTTGATGTGCTATATGAAAATCCATTAATATTTAACTTTGAATCCTTAGAGTAGCACCAATAAAAAGGTAACTCATAGCAGGACTTCGCGTGTCCTATACCCTTTTTTTGTTTATTTGTTTGTTTCAGAGTGCTAGTAGGGAATGAAAAAGGATTTTTTTTTTTTTTTATCATTATTATTCATCAAAAAAAGAAAATTCGAAACCACATGTCCCAGGAGTCCAAAGCAAGGTGCTCAAATCAATTGTTCTGCTGCTGCTAAGTTATAACTTGATTTTCCCGTCGGCAGGCTGAGGCATTCTACATATTCAACATATACTTGCATTCCTGCTTTGTTGAACTCATCAGAGATGCCTAACTTCTCTTTCACACAGCAAAGACAAACATTTTATGATCTGAGAAACTCAAACTGCTTTCCATGTTGCTGTTTTGCAAGTTTAATGGGAAAACACCCTCCAGACCATGCCCTTCTAAGTATACCAGAGCTCTGTAGGTAAAAGGATTTTTGGTGTGGCATCCATATATACCTGGCAGGCCCACACAGATATTCTCCAGAGCCATAAATGTGCATAGAAATTTAATAAGAAGAGTCCTCACTCCCAAAAACTATCTGGGTTTAATAATTTAACTAGCTGATTGCATAAAATCTCTTTCTTGAGGTTTTGGCTTTTATTGCTTAGAAATTCTACTTAAAAGTTCACTGAAATAAATGAAAAATGCATTAAAAATACCTTTTTTTTTTTTCAACGTGTGGCTCCATCACCAGAGTAGTATTACATTATCTCCAAGTATTTATTTGTTTATGCCACATCTGATACTGAGATACTTGGTAACACATATGATGCCTGGTTTTGCTCCATGGTTTGCACAAATTATAATGGAGAGTTAGTCAGCCCTACAACATCCAAATTGAATTTATTACATTAACAGATAAAAACAATGCAATTTGATCTTGTAAATATGCATCATGTCTTGTGTTTGTGATCAGTGGTTTACATCATTTTAGAAAACCTGTGTTTGGACTATGTGGTCTAATAGATCTTTCCTATGGCTACACCTTGAGATTATCAGCTCACCTTAATTGTGGCAGAAAATAAGTTGCTGAAAATTTATTTATATTCTGGTATAAAAGGCACGACACCATTTGTTTAAAAACAGACCTCTTATTTAAAATAAAAAGTGCCTTCTCCTTGGTGTGTTAGTACCCATCACAAATAAAGATTGTCCAGTTCAGTCCCACATAAGGAGTATACAATTTGCAATGTACAGTCTTGTTATTGGATGGCTTTAGAAGGTCAAGTCTTTACTCATTAAAGGGCATTTCTAGCTTACAAGTTATTTGTAAGGAGTATCAAACTAAATTGTGGTTTCTGGTGGAAATGCTGGCAATGGCAAAAATAATGCTCTGATATTTTGACCTCACAATGTTACATGCCAAAAGACCATCAAGACTGAATACAAACAGCCAAGGGTACATTAAACTAGACTTTTTCATCTACTTCCAATTTAGTCTTATTTAATTTAGTTTTTAATAAAATGCATTGCTGTTAGCCATCACTTCACCCTATTGTTTGTACAGCTTCAAATGACTGCTTTTTAGAGCTATGAATAGCCAGAGTAAAAATCTATGGTTACATTAGTTGCAGGTTATTGGTCTGTAAGTGTTCATTAAACACTACACTTATTCCTTTCAATTTACAGTGTTATTTGTTTTCTTATTTCATTGGCTTTGATAGGTCTTTTAAGACTTACTTTTGTGAAAGTATCAGTGCCTCTGACAGTAGAGCATAGCCAAGCTCTGCTACCTGAAGCTGTAACTCGCAACTCCTACCCACTCTCGTGAAACTTATGGTGATAGATGCTCAAAATATATGTAGGTAAAATTAATTTGAAGCAGAGAAGAATTTTGGTACCTGATTTATTTTAACCAGGATTATTTAGGATTTTTTTTTCCCTGTTAAATTGCGCACAGAAAAGCCAAATGAAAACATATAAGTATTTGTGTTTGGGAAAAAATGTATTAAACACAAGTGTTAAGCTTCAATGTGATATTTTGATGTTCTAAAAAACTTTGGCAATCCAATTTGGTGTCTAACTGAATTAATGGCCGTTGATTTAGAATTCAGATTCATTTACTTTGTAATAAATATGGAAGTCTAGTCTTAGTAAATACCTCCCAAGATGGTTGCCAAAGACAGTGACTTTAGCAAAATTGCATTAGTTTTGTTTTCAGTTCTGGTTAAAATGAATGGAGAAAGTGTGAAACAAAGAAAGAAAACAATCCACACCAAAATTTAAGCTTGAGGGGATGTCAAGCTGCAAGTAACAAATTTATCTTCAAAATAAAATTTTCAATTTGATGTTTGTAATGGGGGAAGACAGGTTTAGAGATAAACATATCTAATTCATATTCTGGTTGTGCGAGGAAACTTGATGATTTTCTGAAACTGAACGTAATTTTATAAATATATATATAGAATATTTTCTTCTGTTGCTGACAATAAATGCAGCAACAATAAATGCATCTTTGTGTATTCAAACACTGACAACAGCAAGAACAAGATATCTGTATAAAAACCAAAGATCTGTGATTTTTTGTCAGGGAAACTAGACTGTCATCGCACCAAAAAAAGGAGGGGGTCTGGGGTGGCAGAATAGGTGCCAGGTAGTTAATGGAACTATGAAAAAACCCAAACAAATCTGCTGGAAATTACAAATGGGTCATCAGGGCCATATAATGAAAATCTGTCAAGGACTGTTAGGGTGGTTGTCTTGATCTGTCACAGCAAGATGTTCATCAGTCTAAGAAAATATTTGTTTAGTAAACCAGCTCTGCATTCGTGGCTGGAAAGAACTGCCATAGTCTATCTAGAATGTATCTGGGTTTTACAGCTTCTGAAATAAAATTTTCTACCACATTGTGCCTTTTGAAGTGGAGTCCTGGTTCAGGGACTGATATTGTTTAAGAAAAATAGAGAAGAAATTTAGAAAGTGGTCTTGTAGTAGTCTTCAGGTGTCATCCCTACCCTGATAATCTTACTGAAAGGGAGTAAGAAGACTGGGAAACTCCATGCACTAGATATGCTTTGAGCAACTAGGTATACCATCTGATGATCTAAAATCTACTTTTATTAATAGATTTTTACATCACCCTTTGCATGCCTTGAATTTAGTTTCATGTAATGATTTCTTACAGATTCTATACAAATACAGGAATAGAAAGGAGTGTGGCAGATTCAGTAGCACAGTTTATAAATATATGTGAAATAGTCTTTTTTTTTGTAAACTCTATGCAGAAACACTTCTATACCAAATGTTGTTTTTTTGCGTTTTTTTTCCAGATCAGACAGTTCTTTATAAAAGTAATAATATATTTCACTTCTAGTCTCATTCTGCTGATCCTACACATTCTTTCCAAACAGAATGTGTGATCTGTACTTGCGGATTTCATCACAGTGAAGTCAGACTGAGTTGTGTCTTTTCTGCCTTTTCTTCACTGTCACTTCTCCTGGAATCAGCTCCAATAAAACAATTAATAATAGGTTAAATTTCTGAAAGATTAAGTAGTTTGGTTCAGTGCCTGAGGAAGATTTTCTCAACCCATTAAGTGTTATATTTGAAGAGGACATTGTCATGAATGAGGGTTTTGGCTGCTTAAAAAATCACCATAAAATGTATTGGCAAAAAGCATGAATTTGTGAAGGAATAGCTTTACTGAGTTCAGTGTCAAGGTTCGCTCTTTTACTCACTGCATGGATGAAACATACAAAGGAAAATTGGATGAGAATCAATTTGGAATGATTCTCATGGAGATCAGGGATGCAAAAATAAAAGGTGGAAATTATATGAGTGCAAAAAGATAAGGATGCAAAAGGGTATGATAGCACTTAACCACTGATTAACTTAACATCTGTAATGTGATTCAGTAGTATTAACTACAGTTACAACAATTACTCAATTGCAGATCCAAGGCAACAACATTTGTGCCATACCCTATTTACACACACATAGGAAGAGAAGTGCATACACCTATATCCACATGTGTACCTAGAAAAAATTCTCAAGTTCAGTGAAATATGACAAAGTCCTTTGTGTTTCTCAACAGGCATGTGTTACACCTTGATGAGTGTGTATGGACAGGGAGTATCAGGTTAGGTCCCACCATCAACGATGGCCTTTTGAGTATTGCAAACTTGGAGGGCAGGAGGATCTACCACAACAGATATATAATGGCAAATCCATCAATTGATAAAGCTATCTGATAAAAATTTGATGTTTTTCCATGCCCACATGACTGTGTCATAAGAACATAGCCTAGGAAAGGTTGTGAGGGTGTTTGTTCTTCCAGGAGCTGTCCATAGTCTGTGGCTGAACCTACTGCCAGAAAAATGTGATTTAACAATGGTTGTTTGTAATTAATGTGAGCTCTCCCTAGGTCATTACGGTGAACTATGAACTATTAGGTTATCCTGAGTGTTTAAAGAATCATCATATTCCATAAAGATAAAATGTTCCAGTGCAAAACCTAGTAAAAATCCTTATTTTAATTTATTTTGTAACTGCTACAGTGAGTAAGAGTTCATTGAGGTCAATCTATGAAATAAGTGTGTAAGAAAAGCCTTACATTTTTCTGAGCCATGTTGTTAGGAAAGTTTCATGATGTTTTAAGTGTACTTTAATTGTATTTTCACTCTGTGAAGCATAATTTTTTTATAATATTCTTGATTGTTTTTTCAACAATATTGATAATTATTTAACTCTTTCAATGCTGTAATTCAATCTGTTATCAAAATTCTTTTTATCAAATATGTCCAAGCTAGGAAATGGTACTTATGCCCATGCCAACTAATATGTGATGGTTCAAGCTACTATTGGAGATGGTTAGTTTAAATGGACATTTCAGTCATAAAACATTAAAAAGTGTTATTTTATTACCCAAGCACAAAACCGAATGCTCTCAAAAAAGGCCAAAAATAAGATACAAATGCTTAACTTAAACATAATTTAAACCTTTCTACATGGAAAAATGTCTGACCTACAATACTACTAGCTAATTAAATTTGTCAGAAACGTGTTCTTAGCATTATTCATTTCTCCTAGTAGGAAAGTAGAACATGTGATATATTTTTAAAAATGTAAAATTTAAAATATAAATGTAAAGAACAGGAAAATTATATAGGAAAGGAAAGAAATTATATAAACCTTTATTTTCCTAGGATAGAGTGTGACAGGAAGACAAAACAGCCTTTAAAGGCACATTATATATCCCTTTGAGATGACTGAATTATGATTTCACCTCTTCCCTTCCCCTTTTCCTTCCCCTTCTTATCTTACAGTTTAACTAAGAGAGTATGATATATTCTTTTCTCAAATTCATGCAGACAATTTTCTTCTGCTTCAGCCTATTCTTTACAAAGGTTGCCAGTGTTGAACTGTGACAGATCTTGCATTATTTTCTTTTTTTTCCTCAGAAAAAGAACAGTTTGTCTACCATGCAAGGCCTCAATCCAAAAAAAAAAAAAAAAAAAAGCCATTTTAAAATATGTGTGCAATAATGGCTTGTAGCCTTTCCAGAAAGCCAGATTTTTAAAAGTCAAAATAGGACCAAAATTTTTGCTGTAAATTTCCCTTTAGCATCCAGGCAATTAACTCATTTTTCTTTTATCTTCCATAAGCTCAGTACTCTTTGATGTTTTCAAAACTGTCAGGGAAGTGGCCTTTGATGTCTTCAAATCAAAACTAGATATCCATCTGGAAGATATGCTTTAGTCAAGTACGCATTATTCAGCTCAGTGCAAGGATAACCAGGTGAAATTCTACAGCCCATGTTTCAAAGGTAGTCAACCAGACTAGCTAATGGGTTTTTTGCCATTACATTTTATGAAGCTATAAAAAAATGAAGCACTATGCATCTTTTTACAGAGTCTCAAAAGGGGATCATAAAAAGAGTATGAGAGAAAGCAGATATTGTTACAGAATGATGAATTTTAGATCATGATAGGATATAGAACAGTGGGGAAAAATCAGAAAGATCAGAGGTGGACAAGTATTTATACAAAAAATGTTGGTTTCAGATAGAGCTGTAGAGCTTCCATTCTGCTGTAACTTACTCAGAATAGCACCATAAAGTACAACAAAAGATGCCTAAAAGAAGCATAACTAGCCAACAACAAATATCTGGCCAAGGCAGAGTTAAGTCTACCATTTCTGTTGCCTACATTCTTGTCTGGGCAAGTTACTAAGTTCCATCTCATTCCTATCTTCAGCAGTGCTTTGCAAATCTGGAAGTATGAGTTTAAAGCAGCAGGTAAGAGTACAACTATTTCTTCGACTGGATAACGATTTTGAAATTTGTTGTCAGAGCTCCTTCTTGTACAATCTGTGTAATATCAGTAGCCCCATTTCCAGAGGCAAAGGGCCTTCAACTTCTAAAGACTCACAATATATACACCATTTATTTACCCAAGAGTCAACATAAGCCTGCTCTGTCACAACATCACAAATATTCACACTAAATACTTTTCCATTTTTGCTCCTAGATACTTTGAAAATAATTTCTCATCTATGCAATCAGGGGGATGCTCAGGTCCTCAGACATTTTGGAAATATTTCCTGGGATCTTCCCGTACATCTGGCAACTCTAGGAGAGTGTTGAAGAACAGAGATGAAAGAAATTTCTAAATATGTTTGCATTGGCATATATGTGCCAATATACATATCCCACCACCTAGATCATGTGTAAAATCAAACCAAATGGCTGGTATAAAACATGCCTCTTCATAGGATTCAATTAATTTCTTATATGTATATTGATTCACCTGCCATTATTCTAGAATTAAATGACTGTAACTAAGCAGAATTTAGTTGTCTTCACTGACGCAGCCGGAGCTGCCTGGGGGCTTGCTGCGCTGAGGATGGGGGATGTCCGTGGCACCGCACGAGCCCTTGGGTGGAGGTGTGCTCGGCACCCCAGGCAGCAACACTCATGATAGGCAAGAGCAAAGAGCAGAGGGAGGCCTCTGATGTGAGTCCCAGCAGTTTGTTTTCTCCAGGGGTGTCAGGCATCAAAGGCAAGAACACAGGGTAGACACGAACTTATAAAGGGAGGAGGAGTAGGGAGGCGGAACACTTTAGGGACCAATAGGGTGTAGGGAAGGGAGGTACCCTAGCTGGAGTGACTGACAGCCACCCAACAGGGAACCTTCAGGGGAGGGGATACATTTGAAAATTCCAATGGGGAAACAGGGAAGGGAGAAATTTCCAGAGGGAAGGCAGGGGAAAGGAGTGACAGACACATTAGGGGTGGATACAATTATACAGGATAGGGTGGAGCTAACCACTGGGGCGGGGGGGGCAAAAACAGGGAACAAATCATATGTGCATAAGAACAAAAGCACAAATCATGAAAACAAGCAAAATATGGAAAAAGCCGCTGCCACACTTCACAATAGGAATAAACTGGATACTGCATCAACATTTCAGGGAAAATTTACTCAGAATATGAGCCTAATTGCAAATATTTAAAAGTTCGCATGTAAAAACATATGCAAAACACTTAGTGAGTGCATACAAGCTGCAACTGCATACAGATGGAAAAATGTGCTTTTTGAATAATATTTTTAAATATGATGTCAACAATACACAGAATGCCTCATGTTAAACCTACCAATCTTAAGAATCCTTTTTAAGGAGTTTTAAATTACTAAAATTCTTCGCTAGGAATAAAAAAGAGAGAGCCCCACTCAGTTTTTCTACTGGCATTTTGATCTCTTCTAGCACACCTATACCTGAAATGGTTAAGCCCTTTATAGAGTCCTATAGTCTCTATATAACTTCATTCTAATTCTGAATTTCAGTCATGTAATCAGAGAAGAAACTTATTTTTAGGGGGTTTCTTATCTAATTCATTGAACCAAGACAACCAACCAACCACACAACCAACTCCAGCAAAGTATCTTTTATTAATGCTGAGATATGAAAAGCCCCTTTGTGAGAAACATTCTGGCACTCACAAGCCTCTCTGAAAGAGGCTGCTGTGTACATCCCTTTTGAAACTTTTCTCTTAATTTTTCCCCATTTCCCCTGAATTAAGCCACCATATCTCAGGTCATAGCAAAGGCAGCAGCAGGCCAGAGTGAAGGCTGCTCATGCTGTTGCACATTGAAGAGAGAGTGTTGACCGCTGTGAGAATCATAAACCTCTCAGTTTGATGATCAACTGAGCAGTAAATTAATTAATCATCATTTTATGCCTCATCAAGCACTTTGCTGAGGATCTCAACAGGGGCCAGCTCAATTAGCCAATGGGAAGCAGACTGTTTTGTTTAGCTGGGTGAGTCTTCCATAAACAGAGGAAGCTTTGACAAGCTAATAAATATGTCATCTGTCTGTGTCACTAGCTGCAATGTGGCTCCACCTGTAAAGTACTGGGATTATGCTTGGTATGTTGGATAGCAACTTGAAAGAATGAGAGCAAGTTATCCTAACTCCTTCTCAAACAAAGCACTTCTCATAGCTTACCAGGATCTTTAGCCAGTGAATTTAGGCTTGATTTTTAGGAATCAGATACTTATTTTTGATTACTTGATATATATTTATATCCTTTTATAACATATTCTTGTGTTTGGCACAGTAAAACCAGTCAGATGAGTTTATAATTTTAAAAGGCTTATTTCCTTTTATTTCCTCCCTAGATAAAAAGAAAATGCCCACTCTCCACAATAAATGCTGGTGATAATAAGCTTCTCAAGGTAAAAGCTTTTGATTAAGTGGCAATAATGCTTCTGTCAAAACAGACAGGTTTGAAAAGTCCACGTATCAAATCCTGCACTTCCACTGAAGTCACCGGAATTGCGTCAATCTAACTGCAGCCAGAATTCAGCTCCTGTTGCATTAAGCACTTCATCATTCAGAATGGAAAACAGAAATCTACATTTAGAAGTTTCAGCCTTAAACCAAATCACCGACTGTTGTAAGTTTGTGCCACTGACTTTCATGTACCTTTATGGTCATAAGGGCCCATTACGAGTTTCTAATCTGATTTTCTGCATAACATTGCCTATAACCTCTGGCTGAACAAGAGATAATCACTAACATATCCAGTATTTGCTGAAAAATTTCAGGTGGTGGAAAATCCAGCACATCCTTTGATAAGCAACTCCTATAATTAATTATCATCACTGGTGAAAATGTGCACCTTATTTCAGATTTTATTACTTCAAATCCAAAATATTTCATTTTCCTAATTATTGTTCCAGGGGATGGGGCCCTAGGTCTCTTTTAACACATTTTTCAAAAGAAACAGTTCTCCCAAAATTTTTGCACTTTTCCCTCTTGGGAAAATTAGCAGTACTCTTGGGAGACTGAATAACACTTTCATTCAGTCAGCATCCCATAGCCTTGTGCATAACACCAATGTATCATCAGAGCTGGACAGAAGCACCTTCTCCCTCCTTGTTGCTGGCCAAACACACTCAAATTTTAGTGAGATACATGTTATCTTTCTACAGTTTTGTGAATTTTATTCCACTCTCTGATTTTGGACGGCACAGGCTGACCACATTGGCAAGTTGATAACACTTTGGTACAATTGTGTTAGAAAGGCAGAAGTGATGAATGGATGACTTGCTAGGAAAAGTGTCTACAGAACCCTTGTCTGACTAAAGTGTCATGGCACAGCATGGCTCTCAGTCCAATGCAGAAAGTGCTTTGGTGTCCCAAAAAATAGGTGTAGAAACAGCAGCAACATTTGTAAATGGTGACTCCAGGGCCTCCTCAAGTGTCCACACAGGCTAGAAAGACAATTCCCTATACCTGTCCCTCCAGCCGGTAGGAATGGTAGCAGCTCAACTGGAAATAACAACTTAAACATTGGAAACTAATTTATAAATCACAGCCAGACTTAAAACTTTCTCCTAGAGTAAGATCATTGTGTGAAGCAGTGCAGGTAATACTCAATGTGACTCGATTTACTCACTAAGAGGATCCTGTCAGTACTGTCCTCCTGTCTTAAAGTGACTTGTTTTATCTGACACACATTTAACCAAAATGTTTAGGCTGGTCCTTGTATGGGCTCTTCATAGGTATAGCTCCACAATTGTTTCTGTACAATGTACAAACTTTCATATAAAAGTTGTTCTGTAATCCTTCCAAGCCCTTGCAAAGGCTAGAGCGTAAAAGAAAATCACTGCATTCACTTGTAAATGACTGCACACAGTGACGATCCCTATTAGCTGTTCTGTTTTAAAGTCAGGACTAACTTTTGGCTATGTGACGCAACATGTGTCAGAGCCTTCCTGTAACAAAGAGAAAAAACCAAACCAAACCAAACCAAACCAAACCAACCCAACAACAACAACAACAACAAAATACAACAACAACAACAACAACAACAACAACAACAAAAACCACACAGGAAAAAAAACAAACAAAAAACTATGAGGCAAAATGAGCTCTTCAGTATAGGTTGCTATATAGATATTCTGAATCATGCCTTTTCTCAGACAAAGGGAAAAGAAACATCAATGGAAATTAGGGACTGGTGGAAAGAAGGAAAATAGAAAGCTGACACTTATGCAACTTCAAGGATGGTAAGGGCTTTCTGGAATAGTGCGAGTAGCAACAGGATAAATGGGAGCATCTGAGGAACAGTGAGGGGGAAAAGAGGCACACAGTGATTTTTAACAGAAGACCCATCAGTATAACACAGCTGGCCTGGCCTAGAGAGGAAAGAATTGATCCTACCTTTTATAAGGATAATAAGTCCTACATACATCTGTACAGGTACACCTACAGACAATTCTCTCTGCAAAATTTTCATTCCTCTGAAATGTAATATCAATTTTATTTGACCAGTCTACTTCCAACAGATCAGATTTATCACTGATCATCACCAAGTTTCCTGTACCTGGAGATATGGTTTCATGGTTAGTTTTGAAGTAAGTTTCTCTCAGAATTCATGCATGGAAACTAATAATTGTGTTACCACATATGTCCATAGGAAGGAATATTTGAATGGTAGTGTAAGCATACATACACTCTTCAAAATTTTTCTGCTGTTGCCTAGGTAAATAGGCATCAGTCTATATTTATTTCTCACAAAACATTTTATAATGCATAATTATTTCAAGGGATAAGAAGGTGCCAAATGATGCAGAAATAAATTTCATAAATTAAAAATAATGAGTTTGTTTTGCTGATACTTATGAAACTATTTTTCTTCCCTGACTACTCAGATGAATGACTGATGTTTCTTCTAAACTCAGCAATTTTGCCTTATAAGGGTTGGTGTGAACACTGGTTTCTGCTTCAGGTCATGTGGGTTCAAAACTCTAGAGTTTCACTTTGAATTTGATGATTGCTTATTGAGAACCATTTGTCTTCACTTGCATAAATCAACCTACATTCAGCAAGAATAGGCCATGATTTCATCAATTCTTCAAAAAGCGAGTGGACATTTAGCATGTTTTGAACGGTTATAGATCTCGTAGTGAAAACTTTGCAGAGTGGTACTCAAAAAAAAACTTTGGAAAATATCTATGTTTCTAGTTTGCATATCTCTCACACTTATGTTTCAATGTCTCTTGAAAATAGCAGAGATTTTTTTCAAGTCTGTGATTTAAAAAGAAACCCAATCTGAAATGGGCTTCTAGTGCACTCACATGGACAGATATTAGAGTCTGATCAGAGGCTTTCAGCAACCTCAGGGAACACTGAACTCTGGGGCATTACTTGTAATATGTTATTACAAATCCAAGTAAAGATAAATTACAGAAATTTCCCCATTTTGCCTTTACTATTCTGTTCTAGAAATCTCTGTCTGCATCTAGCCTTAAACCAGGAGAAAGTCTGAATGACTTCAGCTCATTTTTCCACTCTGCTTTTGCGGATAATTTTCAGTGATAATATTTCTTTGTTCAAAATATGAAATTCACTCTGCCTTGTTCTATTTTACAATAATCATTCTTAAAGATACTTTGAAGTGAACAACTCAGAATAATCATAAATCTCACTGTCATACAGACATATGTGCACTTTCTTTTGAAAGCTTCATTGTTACTCATCTATTCTGTCTGGGATTACCCCAACCCCATACTTTTCATCCTTTATCCCTTTTATGAAGGACAGAAACTTTAAATATTTGACAAACTCTACTCGCAACTTAATTACATTTTGACTAATTATATCACATGGATTTTATCCCTTTTGTTTTTGTCCAAGATTAATACTGGAATGTCTCAGATGAGTTTATAGACAGTTCCTTTATTCATCCAAAGTGTAATGCTGAAATGAAGAAATGCATAGTACAAAGAAACTTTACTTAAGAGCATTGGGAATATGGCTATGGTGGTGATTAAAGAATAAGATCTAATCTGGTTTCAGGCCTACAGCTGAAAATCATCTTTCGTAGAAGTGTGCCTGCCAAGGTTATTGTAAAATTATCCCAGGCACCAAAGTGATGGATAGTCCCAGCATTTGCTGTGATATGGATGCCATCCCTGTGGGGCTTCACCAAGCGGGATTTTTCATGTGGACAGACTCACATGGAGGACAGATGGGAAAGAAAACAAAATTAGTTGATCTGAGCTAGAGCAAAAATCCATCTTTCCTTTGCTACCCAGATTGTGCACTTGCTTTTTTTATTTTTTTTTTTCAGACACAGAAATGTGTTCTTAAATTATACAACTCTTCCTTTTTTTCCTTTATGGAGTTATCTGAACCTTTTAAGCTGACCTTGGGTTTAGTGCTGATTTGCATTCTTGAACTTTCATGCCAGCCTAATTTTAGACATGCTAAACAGCAAGCCTAATAACTATCTAAGTTAGCACAAAAATACTGTGGCTCCAGTTGCATTAATAACAGCATTAGTCCAATGTTGAAGACAGCTAGTTTTTACCAGCAAAAAGGTTTCAAATGGAAATGATCACTCAAGCTTAGCTTTGTGGAAGTCCAACTAATGAGCCAGTCAAAGAGCAACAGCAACATTTAACAGGCAGGCAGGCTTCCCAGGAGCCAGCCCTGGGATGATACCAACAATCCCACTGACAAAAGCACTGTAACCAGTGCCATGCAGAGTTAGGGCCAACCATGGTTTGGGCAGCACATCTGAGAAAAGTCAGCTCTTAGGCATTTTTAAAACTTGACAGCAAAAAGAAGTCTCTTTGATACTTGCATCACTATGTGCTGGTGAAAAAGAAGGAAGGAAGGAATTAAATTATGCTTCCATTGCATCTGCAAGGGTTGCAGTTTGATTCTGAGATAACTAAAAATTTGCAAATCTCATATAACATATTTGCCTAAAAAACAGGTTCTGGATAAGTCACTATTAGACTGTTTTAAATTGTCCACATCATTTTAAATTTATTGTTAACATCATTGTGTTTTGTATGTAGGAAGAATTATGCCAATAACTGTTTCACAGGGGATAGAAATACAACAAATACTTGGTGTATTTCTCCACCTACATTTCTCTTATAGTCAGACTTCCCAGGGTGAGAGGTTAAACTTAGACAGTCAGTAGGTATGTTAGGATTATTTAACTGCAATATAAGTAACACCTTAAGAACTGATTTGTCAGAATGAATTGCAGTCCAGAGTGCTTTGAGTTTTCAACTAAATTTGCTCTTGAGATAAAAGGCATTTTTTAAAGCATCACAGTTCCTGTTCTAACCATTCCCCCACCCTTGCCTTCAAGGCATTTCTTATAACTCTGATAAAATCACAGACCAGGTGCTCCAAGACTTTCAAAATAATAAATTCCAATCTGTCACTAAAAAAATAAAAGGTTAAACAAGTTTATAGAGGGATTCTGTTCCAGGTGTTATTTTGAAAGTGTATGCCTAATTTATCATTTTTTAGTAATAGTTAACAAGTGATAAAGATCATGTAAATACTCTGTATTAGAAATAAGCTTTCATTTTGTCATGCAGATAGTACTAATGACTAAATAGACTCTAATCAGGAGATCTCCACCTACTAACATTAGGACTGAAGAGTAATGCTATAATCAGATTTTCTCTAAAATTTAATGTTCATGGTTATAGAAGCAAAAACAAAATTAAAGTCATACATTGGTTATATAGCAGTTTTTATAAGACCCAGAAGTACGAAAACTTTTCACAAATCACCTACTTTGGAACAGACTCGGCGTAGGTTCAGTGGGTATGTCTATCAAGTGGAACGAGGCAATGGAAACTGGAAAATGCTAACATCTTCCATATGTGGCAGTCTTTAAATTATTGTACTATTTTGGATACAGTGCACAAACTGTTCTGAAACAGCAGTACATAAGATGTGTGGCTGGGTTTACCTGTAGTTCCTCTTTCACTGTTTTCAGTCAGTCTTACACAGTTCTAATTCTGCTATCTTGTCCATTATTTATTAATGTATATAGCTAAAAAATACCCTCAGTTTTGCTCAAGAGCTCTGATATGTGTGCTTTGGCCTATCATAAATCAAAGAAAAAGCTATAATTCTCAGCCATTTTGAAGTCAGGAGGAAAATCCAGGCTTCAGTTAAACAACGTGCATGGGTATGTTCTTGAGTGCCGCTCAATTCAGTGTTTTTCCTTACCTGCAGAATAGGTTGCTCCATCTCTGTCAGACTCTGCAGTCTCTATATCAACTGTGACAGCATGTAGGGTAGCACTATGCTGCAAGCAGGTACTAAAGGCTTATGGATAGGCTTCCACATGTCTATATATACATATATTTCAGAGGTTCCATAAATGATGAGAGGCTGCCTCATGCAAAAACGAAAAAAAATTCTCTCCTATTATTTCCCTCCATGACATTCTAAATTTTCTCTTTTTACCCTGGCTTTCAAAATTATCTTTTAATTAATGGTTCTTTCTTTTTAGCCCTGTTCCTCTCTGTTCCCATACAAATACAGTAGCAGAAATTAACTTTCCTGTTGAACTAATTTTCAGGGAAGTCATAAACATATCTCACTGTAAGCTTAGTTTATGGAGATTACAGGTGATTTTATAAACTCTTAAGGTGCAATTAACATATCAGCTTAGGGCAATTTCCTGTATAAAACTTGAACAGGATGAAACTGAAGATTGAACTGAGCTGGAAACTGAGTTTCCTCACACATGATTAAAGACTGTTCTTTCAAAGGAAAAGAACCTCTTCCCCACAGAATATTCTGTTACATTTTGAAACTCTAGAGCAGGTTTATAACTTCCCTCAAGAAGCAAAAGAGAAACTGAACTACTATATCTATACAACATAGCTGTATTGAGGTTTCTAAGTGTGGAAGGAAACTTGTACTACCAACAAACAGCTAAGCTGAAGTCTCCATTGCTTACTCATAAGACCACGATGCAACTTTCATAACACATAAAACAGTGAAACTTTGCAGTGTTGTGGAGGATTCTGTGTGTTTAACTCTCTTGTAGCAACTACCCTTAAATGTGGAGTCTTTTAGCAAGGCCAGCAGATTACTCGAAATACTTTTAATTTTTTAGAAATAGTAAAGTATTGTTCTCCAAGTAAGTTGTGGTACTTCTTATTAAAGAGTAAGGTACTAAGTTATTTTATGTTAACTGAAGGGAGATAAATGAACTAATAATCTCTTGAAACTAAAAACTACTCTTCAATTTATTATGTGAAAACAACATTTAGAAAAGTTACTACTAATTAATATTTTTAGTTGACACTTAGATGTCATATCTAGCTGTGGTCTATTATGTACCATAAGAGTGCGTAAAATGCTTTGCATTGTTGCAAAATGTATTTTACCCCTTCAAGGTAGATTAGATTTCAGTGTTCTGTATTTGTACTGCATTATTTCTTCTTTTCGTCAGGCCTTTAAACAATATTTTTTTAAGATGAGAAATATTTGGGTACACTGAATTTTGTTTTTTCATAATACATTAATCCTGATAGATAGTGAAAAGTGTCGATAATGACGTTTCCCAAAATGTTTATTTTACTGCTAGAGACAGCTGTGGGGAAATGGTGGTACTGAGCTTCAGCACCAGAGAGCAGCACCATCTAAGAATTGTGATTCAAAATTCCTTCCTTGAACCCCAATCTTGTTCTGGACAAAATAGATGTACCATTACTTCTTTGGGGGCATAGAGTATGTAATTCTCCCTTTGGTTAACTTTTCCAGCTGACACATGCAAAGAAGGATGTCCAGCAATGCTCGACTCTTTTTACCACTTTGATACACACCTAACACATCTATTGGTGGAATAGCACCAACAAGTAGACCACGTTGTCACACTCGAGCACATGACAAGTCTAGATATAACAAGAACAGGAAAAGAATTGCCAACTGTAAGACCAGCTTCATACCCCAAACATATGGATTTAGGTTAGCAACATCTAGTCCTTTATTTTCTTTTGTTTGGAATATATAAATAACAATAATGTCAGAGTGACTAGTTAGACATTACTGTTCTCCTTGGGAACAGTTCAGCAATGCCCTCTGGCAGTTTTTCAGCTGAGCATGGGAGCGCAAAAGAAAGTCTAAAAAAGCATGCAATTACCCCCAGGAAATAATTACAATGCAAAAAGCAGTGGATGGTACAAGTGACATTCCAGTAAACGAGGTGAGCTTGTATTATCACCCTGCTTTGCCTCAGGGATATTCCTGCCAAAGGAATATCAACCAGTTCCAAGAACATCCAAGGACGGAGGTGGGGGCTACACATCAGCCTTTCCGGGTCCAAGTCTCAAAGAATCAGAAGTTGTGGGCAAAGGAAACTCCTGCTATGCCAAGCATTGACATTGCAAGTCCCAAAGGCCAGGGCAGCAAATCTTGCTGGAGGTGATTTTTAACCACCAGGTTGGAAACCAAACCACACCTAAAGCTGCCTTGCTTATGTATGAGGCTTACCTATTCCAAACTTAATGATTAAGAGAAATATGGGAAACAAAGTATTTTTATATCTACTTCTGTTCACACTCACTCTCCTGAGAGCAAGATCATGCCGTTCTGTCTTGCTGAACAATTTTAAACTTCAAAGTTTAACCAAATTCTCGATTTCTTTCAATTTCAACCTTCTTTCAGCTCTGCTGAAGGACCCTCTCTTTGTCTGCAACAGTTAGAAGCCATACCCAAACCACATTGCAGAAACAATTGTTGGAAGAGCAGACAATTAACCTGGATGTGGCCAGGTTTCATGCAGCAATTTTCCCACTCACTACAACCTTCTAATCCAACTCAGCTAGCCTCACATGTGTACACACAAAATCTGTATTTAACCAGGTAGATTTTCTTACCTTACTACAGTTTCCAGAGGCTAACAGACGAGCAGCAGCTAGTGCTGTTGTTCTCTTTCTTTTCTTTTAAAATACCTTATTGCAAATGCATATTGACCACTTCAGATTTGGGATCAACTCTTCCACATTTTCTAGATGCCTTCTGGGATTATACAAGATAATGGTGATAGAAAGAGAAATTAATGCCTCTTTTCCGTCTCTGAATTACCACTATCATAAAAATGGAACTTAACTTGGAAATCTGTGTTGTCTGAATACACGTTTGGCACCCTCAGGTGATCTGTACTATGCAGCCTTGTAATACTGTGCTGGGTTATGGACACTTGCTCAAAGCAAACTCCCCTTCTGAGCTTTCCAAGGTATACCATCAGTAATGCTCAGAGATGGGACTGCCAAAACAGTCAGATTATCTGCTTTCCAAACAAAATAAGTAAATATCCAAAAATGCTGAAGTTGAAGCTGCCTCAAGCACTTTTACCTCACATAACCAGGACTTTTGGAAAGGCCCCATTGACTTTGGCAGCATATTTGAATATGGCTGAACAGTTCTTGAGCAATTTTTCCGATGAATTAGGCACAAACAGGCATGTGTCATTGGGCACACATGCAGTTTTTTCTATCTCCTCTTTCTCCTTAAAAATTAATAATTTCTCAAAACTGCCGTGCAAAGAGTGTCACAACAAGCAGTATGTCCTAGTGTATTACTGGCTCATGTTTGGTATGTGAAATTACTTATCTAGATGCTTTGCAAATACCACAGATTTGGGTTCTGACCAGAGACCGGTTAGTCAGATGCATTTATGTTTTCTGACATTCATCTTAATCACAGAATTATCATAAACTGCATGTGGGAAATGACTGTGCATAGTTTCATTACCAAAGAAGGAAAACTTATGAATTTGGAATCATTGACACAGTATATTAAACTCAGTCAATGTCTTAACAAATGTAAAAGCTGCACCAGTGAAAGCAGAGAATAGTGATAAATGTATTACTTACTGTGCATGAGGTCTGTATATTCACTTTAGGAAAGTGGACAAAAATCATCCCACTTCTAGAACTTTAATCTTACAGAAGTCTTCACCTCTTACTTTATTACCAGGACATTCCAAAGATTTTCTCTTTTGCCTGACAGTTGGTTGTCAGACATTATGAATTCAGTGCTATCTTTGCCTTGACTTGTGGGGGGAATCAGCATTATACCGATGCTGCTGCACTGACAAGTGCCCCCTACTCGGCTGCCTTTCTTCATTTCCTTACCTATCCCATCAAGTGCCATCTTTCATTTGCCTCCATTCTGTCCACCAATCATTCTTTTCTGCACCCATTCCTAAACTGACAAGATAGCCTTCCTTTTTTCTGGACTTCATAACTCCATCACCTTTCTCGCCTCCTCTCAAACTTCTATTTCTTCCTTTCCCCCATGGGTCATATGAAAAAATTCTAAAAACTTGAGAGGATGGAGATGGAGAGAATAAAACACATTGTGTTATAAGGTAGCATCTCAACTAGAAAATCTCCACTCCCCATTCCACCTTTTTCCTTCACACTTTCCCATATAGTTAACATATTCCAAGGGCTTTCTTGCTTGAACATCATGCATTATGGAAACAGCTTGGGGCAGCTATGAAACAGTCATCACAACTCAGCCAAAATGCGACACAATCCTTAGCTCTATACTTTTATCTGCAGTTGTCAGGACACAGTACAAAGTTCAATGCTATTATCCCACTTCACAAAGGAAAAGGCTGAGAAAGAGAAACTGAGTAACCCAAAAAAACAGTAGCAGAGCCACAAATGTTGGCCAGGTCTTTTGAGTTTTTCACCTGTCCCCTGGTCAGTCCAAAACAAGGAAAGTAAGAAAGCCATCTACAGCCTGAATGGAAGTCCAGTCCTCTTGATGTTACACCTTCAGCTGTAACTTCAGCAACACAAATAATGTGGCACTGGATTCAATGGGGGTAAAAATAACCGGCATTTAATAATTTTTTCTTACTTCCATATAATACTTAAAGATGAAATGCCTGTATAAATCTGCTTTCTTATTGTTTAGAAAATATCCAACAAAACTTAGGGCTGATTACAGATCAATATTATTTTTAAAGACTAGCTAGACACAAAGAAGTTTTTCATGAAACGGTTAAATAGTATTATGCCATTTTTCTCAGTGGCATGCTAAACTAATAAGTTTCAGTGGTTTATTTCAAATATCTCTTTACAACATTTAATTGCTTTGTTTTTAATGGGCCAGTAAGTTAGTAAACTACACTATTCCACACTCTACAATTCATTAGCAGAAGTACAGACAATTAACTATCTTGGAACTTTTATTTAGAATTAAGAGAGGAGGGAAACATGAGAGCAGTTGAAAGTAAGATTTCTCAGGAAGAAATCAAACCTCTTTAATGCTCTTTAGTGTTTATTTCTATTTGGTTTGATGCTTATTTGTTTTTTTCCAGTTTACAGTAAGTGCCTTGTTATGGTCACATGAAAAGTTATTAGAGAAAAGAAGAAAGCTCTGTAGGATTTATTTGTTCCAACAAAAACCAGGGGAATTAAATAAAAACAAACTGAACATAAAATATATAAAGATAGTACAGGTTGAAAATTAATAGCTTATTTTTAAAAAGGAAATTTAATAAAGCAATGCCATCAGTTATTTCGAAACTGGAAAAATGATACCTAAACATGTAGGGAATGTTGGCAAGTTTTCCTACCTGACCTGGAGTGTGAATAACTGGTTATTATACTTCTTGTATTTTCTTTATTTTCATTTATTCCTAAGAATGAACTAGATGGCAATGTTATTCTATTATGCAACTGGAAATACAATTTTCTTTCCAAAATATCACATGGCATCAGTAATATAGATTTTGCTGTAGGATTTTCAAATCAAGGTGTTGTCTCATGTTTATTGTGTCTGTAATTCCATCACATAAACCTAAACAGCCACAGTTCAAAGTGAGTGAACTGATACAACTTGGAACTCAGAAACTCATTTTTGTTGCCCTAATATACTGAAGGAATTAAAATAAAAATGATGCTCCAAAGAAAAATGTTCATCTCCACAATAGGTAATTGTGATTAAACAGAATGTAAGACCAACCTATTGCTGCACGCTCAATATAAGTAGTATAAGGATAGTACAGATGCTTGATTTTTAAGTGTTTTCACTGAGAAGATACATTTATGTGACAGCCGCTGTGGCAACAACTACTCCGTTTCAGTGCGTACTTGAGTATATGGTTACGTAAAAGTTGTTGATGCATGAGAGCTCACTGTGACAGCCTTACAATGTCTATTTCATATAATTGTTTTATTTCTTTCTAAAATGGAAAGAAATTTCAAGTGAGTAATGTTTACCTGTCCTAAAACTTATATTGGTTTAAGAGTGGTGTTAAGATCTTTTAATAGCACTGGAAAGAACAGTCACACACAGAACAAATGATGAAGGAGAAAAAGGTTTCACTTAATTGTATTTTCACACTTGGCAGTTCTCTAGATTCTTGGCTGCCTAAGCAAATTTGTGGGTTTAAAATTATTGTTAATTTCTTGCTAATTATCACTAGCAGATATTTTTTTCAGACAAAGTTTTGCTTTAGACTTTCCCATTTAAGTATATCTATAGGTTAACAATTTCTAGAAGAAATAAATTTTATAAATATA
>WEKY01015170.1:3235-35527 GCA_013390045.1 Picathartes gymnocephalus
AAAGAAAAGTAAAAAAAGAAGAAACTAGCAAAGGTGAAAAACATTTCAAAATCAAGATGGGGTGATAAAAAGACAACTAGTATATGTCAATAAAGAGGTGACCACAGTCCTCAGAGAGTGAGATGGGGAACAGGGCCAGAGGTGACAGGTAAAGGTGAGCAGGTGATGAGTAAAACATGCTGGAGGACACAGCTAGACTGACAATGGCAAGTGTTGGACATGAGTTAAATATGGTGGTTCATGATGATGTGGTGCATTTGGGAAGTTAAGTAAAACAAAGACTTCTAATATTTTTGTCCTCTCATTCTTATTGGCAATCGTGGTTTGCAGACCATCTGATATAGTTACCAGTTTTCACTACTTACTTGGAAATAAACTACAGGGTTTTTGTTTAGTCTGTAACATCATCATTATTTAACCTATTACTTGAAGTAGTTTAATTTCATTCTTATCTGTTTTGACAGCTGAATCTTATCTTCCTGGTGATCACATTGTGCAAAATGGTGAAGCACTCAAACACTTTGAAACCAGACTCTAGCAGGTTGGAAAACATTAAGTAAGTGCTTTGTGTTCAAGTATGAGAACTATGATTATTTTCTGATTGCTGAACTGATTGAAAGCTACTCTCCATTAAGAGCACATGCCATTGTCTCCCGGCAACTGCAGATGTCAATTAGAAGCAAAGAGAGCCAATCCTGCTTTCGTCACATTGTTGCTGTAATGTCACAAACGCCGGTCAAAATTAGATAATTTCAGCCTGGAACTAGTGCCAAGAAACTGTTTCACAGAAATGCCACCGCACTGTAGTAATTTCATTTGCATTTAAAATGCAGTTCAAAAATGATGTTCCTGTTTGCATGACTGATATGATTATATTAAGTTTGTTTTGTTAAATGACTTTTTGATTTAGGGATTCTGAGCAGTTTCTACTTGTAATCCTGTTCTCCCAAGAGAATTGACTCTATTATTATTGTTAACTTGAAGATTATCTGCTGTTTTCATGCTAATTTAACAAATGTTTACTTTATCACAGTGTTCTACTGTAGTATCCCTTTTGCAGAGTAATATAAGTTTTATATAACTAACAGGGCTTTGGCAGCTTTCACTTCTTTAGATAGCTTTTTACTGTATTCTGTATAGCCTTATGTTGTATTCAAGGTTTTTGTTACCAACACTTGAAGGGATGGTGCAACTTTCTAACACTGAGGGTTGGACGTGAAAGGGTCTTACAGATCTGCTTTGGACGTTGGAAATGGCAAAGGGAGACTTTCAGTAAGGATAACATTGTGAACTAGATGTTCTAGATAGGTCAGTATCAGCTTCATTGCATGGTGCATGATGAGAGAGAGAGCTAATCTTTAGCATCTCTCTCTTTTCTTCCTTTTCCTCTTTCTGTCTTCTCATCCACACCAGTAATTACCGTGTTTGTGATGGCTACTATAATACGGACTTACCTGGGTAAGATAGAACCCTACATTAACAAACTTCTAGCATGATTTTTAACTTTACAAACTCGGTCATATTTCCCTTAATTTTAATTAACTATTTTTGAGATACCTGATTTGCTAAAGACTTTTAAACTATTATATGCCTTTATAATTTTAAAATGCTTGCCTCTGCATTTTGAATTTCCTAATTTTGCCTAATTTTTATAGACAATTAAAAATGCTCTTATTAGTTTCTGTTTCAATTCTGTCTAATAATTTTGTTTCTCTTTTCTGCTTATAATGCTTTCTAGCTATGAAGATAATAAGCCATTTATCAAGTAAGATCATTAGTTAGATGTGGAATTCACTGACTAAATTCCCTTTCCCTTTCATTCTGTGCTGTTCGCTACAATTCCTTTTCCTTAACCTATTCATGACGGAATCTTTTTTAGATTGTTCTGTAAAACAATTTCCATATTTTTGTCACATTTCAGCAGGGTTTCTTCATGCGGAAGTTACATCCTCTAGCTTCAGTTTAGCTGAGTTTATTGAAGCATTAATGATTTGGACTCTAAGATTTTAATCTGCTGTTTAACCTTTGTGCATTTGTGTTACATTATTTGGTGTCATATGGCAGCACCACTATTTAAAAGCTATGGTGTGATTAGTGGCTAAGCCAGATTTATCAATCTCTTCTCTAAAAGCAGATAAAGCAGTGGAGTAGCTGGGGCTTGTGCTATACTTCTGCATTTCAAAATAGTTTTGACATCCTATGCTGTTCTTGAGAAAGACAAAGGTCATATCTACTCTTGCTGTTTTCACTGGAGTCTAAGATTACTGAATGGAATTGTTCTTTCTTTAATAGATAAAAGGTTAAACCCAAGGAATTTTTACATTTGAGTGTGAAACTAGTAAAAGTCAACTGCAGGAACTGAAATGTTAATATTGGATTTAGCGAAGTACATTCTCATAAGTAATATTACTAAAATTAATTTTCTTTTACAGATCCTGGGTCCTGGGTGCATTTGCTCTCCTGTGTCTCCTTGGCCTAACATGGTCATTTGGTCTGCTGTTTATAAATGAGGGGACCGTTGTGATGACATACCTCTTCACAGTATTTAATGCTTTCCAAGGAATGTTTATTTTCATCTTTCATTGTGCCCTGCAAAAGAAAGTAAGTTACCAAAACTGCAGATGAATGTTCCCTAAGTGCTTAGAAATGTCACACATAATTCTTAAGAAAATAGAGATAAAATTAGCAATTTGAAGAACTGGAGTATTTTGAAGTAGTTTGAGGAGGGACTAGAATTCCAAAGCAGGTCTTAGTGTATGTGCTAGTGGAAATCGTGTAACTGCTCTGTGACCTGGGCAGGTTTAACATGGTTGCAGCATTTCCAACCTGGGCTTGAAAAGTTTCGCGGTTTTGTGAAGAAAATTACTATAGAAAATGTACTGTTTAACACTGGTAATGTGGTACATGTTAGCCTGGACTTAGAATCAAAATGTCCACATGGCACAAGTCCTGCCTTTGCTGCAGTGCTGCAAACAAAGGATTGGTTACAATACCAGCCTGGAAATGCTCTCCTTTTCTCAGATCAAGGCAGAGCACCTCTCCTGAGATCCCATTAAGGTGCCACATAAAGCTATGGGTGATAGGCAGGGATCATACTATGTATGCTTGTTCATTACAAAATAAAGTGGGATGTAAAAATTAATTTTATTATGAACATTGACACACCTTAGAAAAAAGCAGTTATTAATGCTAGACAGCTGCTAACAGGAATAGTTTTCTGAAGATGGAAAAGATGCCAGCATTAATACTTTTTTTCCAAGTATTTGCCTCCCCCAGAAATCCCAATAGCTTTGTGCTCTTCACTGGAGCCTCCCTCACGAGTGGGATGAGCTAAATCAGTTCTGCTCCCCTTCGCTGGATGAGAGCAGAAGGGTCCAGAAGAAGCAGGTCTGCTGGAAAGAGAGAGAGAGAGAGAGAGAGAGAGAGAGAGAGAGAGGGGGAAACCTTGACAGGGAGAGAGGAGCAAAGAGGAGATAAGGAAAGTGAAGGGTGCAGCTCTGTGGGACCCTTCTTTGGGTTCCCTGCAGCCCTTCTCTTCTCCAGAGGGTTAACATTGCTTGCAAGGATGCCTTAGAGGTGCTTTAATAAAGAGTGCATGAAAAAAGCTGACAGCCTTTGTTAGAAGGCAGGACCAATGAAAGTAATGAGAGTTGAGAGGAAGGATGAACATCAAAAAATCCCACCCAAACAAACTTAACATGAAATGCAGTACGTCCTACATTTGGAATTACCCAGTTTGCAATATTTAGATTCTAAATATTTTTACCAATTTTGGGCTGGAGACCTAGCAATTATTAACTCCCATTATAATTAGCTCACCAGAGACATAATTAACATATTTTTAAGATGGTTTGAGACCACTGGATAAAGTGTTGTAGTGTAAACAGAAAAATCCTATGCTCATGTTCTCAACTGTACCACCTCTAGCATTACCAGCATCATTGGTGTAGACAATGGCATTCAGAGGTGTTTTAGGAAAAGATCTGGTAGACAGAATTTTACCCAGATGAACATGACACTCCTCTTGTTTTGAGAGAACAAAAGCACACTTAGAAGATAGGGAAGAAAATGTAAACATTCTCAAAATGCAAATAATTTCTAGGTTAGGGTTTCATATAATGTTTCCCTTTTTACTATTTGTATTGGACTTGAAAATCAGAAACAGATTCCTTTTTTATTTCTTTTTACAGCTGTGCATTGTTTTTATATAAAGTGGAGTCAGCAAAAAGCAATATTAAAATACCAGTCAAGTGTGAAAAAGCATAACCTAGAGCAATAAGATTTATACCTGAAAGAATGTTAAAGCTGCCATTTAAGATTTTTAAGTGTCACTGCCTTTGACTGGATATTGTCCTATCCTCTGTCTGCATAGCTAATGTAGTCCTTTTATTCTGTTATTACTACTTGGTCACTAAATTGAACAGAGAAATAGAATTGTGGAAGTGAAAACTATTATATTTCCAGTTCTGACGAGATGATAGTGCTGTTGCTTCCATCAGTGTCCAACAAGCTATAATTTAGAAATAATGACAGTGGAATGCGCAGTCCTGAAAGATAATGTACATTCACTGCAGTATAGGCATTAAGCAAAACCAGCCCTGGAGGGTGGTATTTGGGTAAAAATACAGTTTTGATTGCTATTGTCTCTACTGTGTAGTGGTTTAGAGCATTTAATATCCATTAGTGTTCAGGAATGTATTTTCTTAGGTGTTATACCATCTAGTTTTGATGTATATAGACCTGTTTTCCAGACTACAGGGTTAAAAATTATAATTCTAAGTTGTTTCATTTCTGTATTCATTTTTTACATGTCTTTTGTGCTGAAATAGATAGGGGTTGACTTAAAATATGTACCATATACGTTTATAAAAAGCTGAGTTATTGTGCCTAGTTTGAAGTTAAAGCACAAATTATTCAACTTTTCTTCAACCTAGAAGTTTACAGAAACATCACAGTGTGTATTACGTGAGTAAAACTCCTGTAGAAAACAGCACATTACATATGTAAATCCACACTATTAATTTTTTGCATTTTCTCCTCTCCCCATTTTGCATACACATAACTTTCTGTCTTACATATTCATAGGTCAGGCAGAATTTCCAGATTAGCTGAAATCCCTTTTTCACAGAAACTCATGAGTCTCGTTGATGTAGAAGAGACACTTAAATTCCCATGTAATCTGGTGGAAGATTTATGAATTTAGACTTAGACATCTATACAAATTCTATCCACTGTGTCCTTTCACTGATGCAGTCCTGCTGCCAAGACATGCACACACTTTTCTGTTATCTGAAAACAGTAGTCAGTGAAGTAGTCATGGAATATAAGAGAGTTAACTGCTCTGTAAAATGATCCTGATTACTTTTATGGCAATTGTTATCACGCATAACAAAACTAAAGTTTCCAGTAGGTCACTGGAAACAGAAGGTGAATAGATGCAGTCCAAATACTGGGGTCATTAGTTTTGCTGCTCTGTCAGAAAAAAAAAAAAAATCATAAACATAGGTATACGCAAATTTCTAGATGCAACAAGGACAGGAATTAGAATTTTATGTTTTGGTCCTAAAAGTGAAAAGTTCCTAATTCCCAGCCTTTATGGTTCAAAAAGTGATTCTGGAACAGAGAAAAGTGCCTCCAGCAGCAGGGCTGGGGCTGTGCCTGGAGTGGGGCAGTGGTGTTTGTGAGCTCTGTTCAGTGCCAGGGCAGGTGTGGCCATCCGAAGTAGCAGCTGGATGAGTTACACAGAGTAAGAAAATGCCTTTACAGGCATTGCAAGTTTTGTACTCTTTATTGGAAATCATCACATAAGGGACAGTACTGAGCAGTGCTCAGCCCTTCTTGCCTGCTAGGATGGGAAGACAGGCTTTCTGTGCTTTCTGCACCAAAAGCTCTTATAAAAACCACTATTTTCAGCCAGCATTCAATTCAGGTAAATTTAACTATATTAATCTACAATATGAAAATGGAATAAAAGCAATTCTATAACTAACTTAGTAATGATTACTCAGGGACATCTCTAAGAAGTGTGTGTATACCTTGGAAATAATTGCTTCAAAACTCCTGGGTAGCTGCTAATACTACCACTGAGTAGGGAGAAATATGTGGGTTTACTAACAGCCAGCAATTCGACAGACAATTATCTATTTACTTGAAAAGTGAGTTGTTTCAATGCAAGGTTCATATGTTTCTGCCAGCAGATATTTAAAACTATTTGGTACACTAAGCATTTTTTTTTACCCATAGGTACGTAAGGAATATGGGAAATGCTTCCGACATTCCTACTGCTGTGGAGGACTTCCAACAGAGAGTCCCCACAGTTCAGTGAAGGCATCAACAACGAGAACCAGCGCTCGCTATTCCTCTGGCACTCAGGTAACAAAGAGTTTGACAGCATCTTTTAATTACCTTATTTGTGAAAAGCCTACTGAGATGTCTTCTCATTATTATCATTTAGATGGTAAATACATACTTCTGCATTGTAGAATTATTTCTCTTTAAACTTTTACTTTGGTATAATACAAACACCTTATTTTTTCTGATAATTAGGGACTGGTTTATAGGAAGGTTTATACCATCATAGTCCATTTAAATGAAGTTTAGTAGAATTTGAGTTTTAATTAAAAAAAGAAGGAGTTTTAACTATGTGCTAGAAGGATGGTTTACTTTAGGATAACACAAATACACAAACACAAATATTCTACATAATAGCACATGAGTGGGAAAAAAAATTTTTGTAACGTACTGTGCTTTTGTCTCACTGCTTTATGTTAACAGAGTCGGATAAGGAGGATGTGGAATGACACTGTGAGAAAACAATCGGAATCATCTTTTATCTCAGGTGACATCAACAGCACTTCAACACTTAATCAAGGTCAGTCACTGGGAACATTTCAGTTTTAGAATCCATAAATTCAATACAGATTTTATATCATTTAACACGGAAGAATTGAAAAGAATGTTTAAAAAAAAAATCTGGAACAAGTGTTCTCTAAAAGCAGAGTTTTAAAGTTATACGCCAGCACTTTTGAAAACCATGTTCCCTTAACTGGCCCCTACTATAGAAGTTGAATTCTTCAATTCATGCGAATGTATTTAAATTAGTTTCATCAATAATTTAGCTTAAAATCAAGATTGTAATTTTAAATCTTTCCTAACCTTTATAGGTTAAATCTGAAATAGAAATATGAGTGCAGTAACATTTTAATGCATATTTGACTGATTTTTAGGTGCAGAAATTTTCCCAGTGAAATCTAATTGATATCATTTCCATGCAAAAGATGTCTGTAAAGCATTTATCTTTTCTATTTCAAAGAGCATCATATCTGTAACATGGGACAGAATCCAGATTTTCTGGCCCAGAGAAGTCAAAACTCAAAACTTCTCATCTCAGATAGACTTTGAAATCTGTAACTTCATTCTCATATCCAGACAGAAGACAAGGGTATTAACCAAGACAGATTGTCCCTGCCTTTCTCCCCTCCCCCATGTGTTGTGAAGGCAGTTTGAGCCAGCAGTGGAGAGAGGACTGCTCTCTGCGAGCCAGGTTTGAAGCCTGTTCTTCCACCCAGTCCTTAAGTGGAGAGCAGGTAGCTGTGGTCTCACTGCAACCAGTTCCTGCTCAGCTCAGAAAGTTTCAAACTGAAAATTCAAATTCACGATTTGATAGCAGGGACATGTACTTAACTCACATTCATTTTGGAAGTAAAAACCATAGTGTTTGCAAAGCAAAAGGTATCAGAAAGCATGATTCTATTTTTGCTATTTGGTATATAGAAAGCTGGTAAGACCTGTGTTCTCACTGCTCCTCCTACCCCCCTTATGAATCCTGCATGTTCTTCTGGTAAAAATCAAAATTAAGTAACTTATTCTAGGTAGAAAATATATTTTTTTCATGTCCCCTTCAGTGTCTTACTAAAATTCCAAAAATACAAGCCACATAAAATTTGGTATTTACTTTAATTTGCTGTCTCTGACTCCTGAGGTTTGCTCTAACTGTGCTGCACTTTTAGTTAATCCAGTGTTGAACACAGGGTTCAGCATCTTCAAGTTCCAGGCTCAAGTCACTGGAGATATTCTGCCATGATTAGAAAAATTGGTATCAGCTCTATTCAGTTATAATATTGTCACCATCTCAGTGATATATACATATAAGACAGTTTAATAATTAATGACAAGTGTCATTTTTCCTTTAAAACAAAAATCAAGCTTTTAATTAAGCTTTTTTTTTTGTCTTGTGACAAAGAAATTTGGATTGAAAAAAATCATGACACATAATAATTCTAACCAAGATTAAATATAGTACACAAAAAAAAGAACTCTAAGCAAAATACATTTCAGTTATTATTTCTAGTGAGAAGTACTTTACAATGGAAAAAAGCTATGATAATTTTTAGTTGATCACTAATACGAACTTTTGAATAAGATTAGCATAGTCAGACAATTCTCTGAGTGTTAGAAATTTCTGCTCATTTCTGCTACTAAGTAGCTATGGGAGTACAAAAGCATTAATATTAGGAGTATCTATCATTCTTTGCCAAATAAAAATATTTATACTATAAAAATATGGCTGTCTCTTTAGTTGTCCTTGGGTCTGTAATACACTGATCATGATGTACTGCTTTGCAAAATAATAAGAAACTAGATTTTTTTTCTTAATGAAATGTTTAAATTAATTTTTAAATCACAACATTTTGTGTGGGATCATTTTTGACATTATTCCAATCCATTTTCCTTGTAGTAGCTAGGAATCAGTGATTAATTGACTTTTTAATAATTTCTCAAAATATGCTGGGTTTTTTTCTGGTTATTCTGAGAGTTGTTTAAACGGTATTGTGTTAACATGTAAATTTGGTTTAAAAAAGTCTGTTCATGTAGTATTTTTCTTTGTCTTACATTGTTTGTAAACTGATAGTTTAAAGAAATTTGTCATTCGAGGAATTCTTTTTTAAAACCTGGCAGATATATTTGCAGCGTGAATGTCCCAGGAGAAAATGTGAATGCTCTGATTTCTTAGAGCAAATATTTTGCTTTCCCCTCAGCATGCATACTTTTGCATATACTAAGATATGCTTCTTGCAGTTTGTCATCCACTGTCTGTTTGAAAACAGCAATCCCCTTCCACTGTCTGTGTGCTTTTAATAAAGTGAGTAACAGCTCTGATCCTGTCATAAGAGGTTTTTCAATACCTTTCAGTTTGAGAAATTCAGTTCTCTAAATTCTGGACAGAAATGTTCCATACGATCATTTTTAAAGTTCTGATAGCTTTATGTAGTACCTTGCTCTCTAAACATTTAATTGCTACTCTTGTGTAACAATGATTTTGTATACATTACCAAATATCACTTTCACTAGATGTTTACTTTGGGGATTTGTACAGCACCTGTGAATTACTGGAATCTAACTGTATTTTCCTGCTCCAATTTCAAATACATAGCTCAAATACATCCAGAATTTTTCAGCTGAATTACATTTTAGAAATCCTACGTGATTCATGATGAATAAAAATTATTCTTTATTCAAACTGTCAGGCTAAAATTAAGGAACTGACATTTTTTTCTTGTTTCTTTTGCTTTAGGAATGACTGGCAATTACCTACTAACAAACCCTCTTCTTCGACCACACGGCACTAACAACCCCTATAACACATTGCTCGCAGAAACAGTTGTATGTAATGCCCCTTCAGCTCCTGTGTTTAACTCACCAGGTGTGCTTATACTTCCTGAATAAACTGCTTTCCTTGGCTCGCTCCAAATTCCCTCTTTTCCCTAGATAGAAACTCAAGTTGCAGTACCCCAGCCGTACAGTCTGAATTTCTGAAATAAATTCAAGAAGTACAGTGTTGCCAATGTCAGCTTGTAAAACTGCACTATATTATAGTAATGCCTTTGCCCTAACAGTATTTACCAATAATTATCCATGTTTTTAACACAGGTGGCATAAATCTTAATATACTATTAAAGGACTGACACCACATGGTCTGAGAGCCCATCTTCAAGATATATATCACTTAGAGGTATCATGTCTATGCAATATAAGGTTGACTCTAAAGCTTGCTGAGAAAGTCCTGCTTATGGAATGGATTAGATACTAAAGCAGTGCAAGGCATCTTGACACCTTTGGATACCCCCATGTAGAAAACTGTATCCAGCATCAAACAGATCTGAACTATAGTATAGTGCAGCTTTATGGGAGATCACTTTCCTGTAGAAAAATCTTGAGATTAACAGAACAGTTTAGTTCTGTAAGAATAAAGGGTGTCATCATTTATTTAACGTTTTGTTGTTACATTATCTACTTGCTTTTTTTAACAATGTTGCAATTCATCAGTAAATATCTTGCAGATACTGTTTGATGAGTCCTAAGATCACTTTAGTGTAACTGGAATGATAAATCTTTGAAAAATTGCTCATAAAACCTTGTTTCCAGTTTTTATTTCAAGTCTCCTTTTAAAATGAACTGTAGTTTCTATTTTCATTCTCTTGTTTTCTTACTTTCCTTATGCTTTCCTCTAGCAACCTACAGAGAGACAAGTATGGGAGTAAAACTTAACTTTGCCTATCAAATGTAAATTTTTTCAGCATGATTTTTAATGGGCACAATTAAAACATAACTAGCAGTCATGAAGTAGACTCAGCGGGCAAGTGGTTCACAATTTGCAAATAAAATGTTTCCACATTCAAAAAGTATGTGCATACTACTTTTTGGGAAACGCCATGAAGTCTGTAGCAAAACCTATTGGTAACACAAGTTACGCAATGCTGAAATAATTTGCTGTTTAAAACCAAAGCAGTGTCATGCCTAAATGCTTAACAATTTACTTACATTTTTACATTCCTACAGTAATCTTGCTACAGGCTATGAAAGATTTCAAATTAAGTACTTGATCGTGGGCAACAAAATTTGCCTCATCAAACCAATTTGAATATATTCTAACATGCTTAACTCTGCAGTATATCATAGAAAACTCATTTTGAACTATCAGATGTATTTTGATATCTGTTTAGCAGAGGAAAAGAAAATTAAAATTACAGAATTAAATCACTTTCATGAGGGAAATGAATCCAGCATGTAGTCCATGTGTTGTCTACTTTTATAAATGCCATATGTTCTGCACTGCTAAATCCATTGCAAGAAAAATACATACATGAAATTGCAAAACTGTGTAGTTGTTTAATCAAAGCTTAAAGAGACCTTTCAAACAACCCTCATCACTGTTAAAAATCAGTACACATGGAGAAGAGTTAACAATAACACAAATGTAAAGTGACTTGCAAATTGCTCAGAATTCATTCTGAAATTATTATGCTGTTTTTTAAAGTTGAAGACAAAAGTCTTTTCATGAGAAAATGCAATTACTTTTTAATTGAAAACAATATTTCCAGAGAATATTGAATTTTCTAGGATAAGCTGCAGCTTTAATTATGAAAAAAAAAATCCACAAAATGAGAAAATGTAAAATCTTTTTCAAAAAACTTTTCCCTTATACTCCTCCAAGCCTTGCATATTATGCAGCAGCCTCACAGTGGTCAGTCTCATTTCAGTAAAGTCACTTCATTCTTTCTTTACTTCCAGACATATCTGTGGATAAAGTGCTTTTCTAGGAATGCTCTAACCATCTGATTTCCATGGTTCAGACTGTTTAATTTCTTGCAAAGTTTTTTATTTTTTCCTTTTTTTTCCTTTCCTTTGCTTGGGAAGCACTGTGCTGTCATAGTTTACATGTCTTTGTGTCTATAGGAAAAACTTTTCTTTATCAAGTTATCAGAAAAAAAAAAAAAAAGCCAAAACCCAAAGCATAAAGACTTTAATCATCATAAGACTTCATTTTTCCCCCTCTTAAACTTTTTTTCATGTTTTCAGCAGACTTACCCAGCTGTCATTCCCTCAACAGCTACGAGATATCAGCCATGACTGATTTCCTCTTCCCATTCCACAACTAATATTTATTCTTTGGTTTAATTTCTGTGACCCATACTTACAGAAATTCCTAACATTTCTACATTTGACTTCCATGCCCATAGTAACTGTGGGCCTAACTCTTAATTAACTATTCTGGTTCATTCAGTGCTGTCACTGTGACTGATGCAGACTGCAGGCAAACTTTGACCTTTAGGAGCCTGGGGCCATTGTTGGCAGACAGAATATTAGTGCAAAAAAATTACATTAAGTGGGAAAAGAAAAGCTATTATTGCTTAGTAATCTAATTTGCTGAACCCTTGCTCTGACTAAGTTGCTGAGAAGCTCAGTAATTCTTCATCATGTTACAATAAATCATTTTACTTTCTTTTATATATCAGCTACTCTTAGGCCAGATAGCCTGAGCAGACAGACATGATGTGAGTTGTCCAAAGTGAGTCATTCCACCTGCTGTCTATCGTGTTGTTGGATGGTGCTTGTGGGCCCTGGTCCCTGTAGTGTGAAAGATGGCTGTCCTTGTTTAACATAAATTCTTTGTATTTATCCATTTTTTTTCATTCTTTTCTTTACTTCATCTCCAAAAAAAAAAAAAAAAAAAAAAAAAATCAACCAGGAAAAAAATACTAGAAATGTTGTTAAAGTAGTTGCTTGCCAGTTATGTGGGTTTATGTTGTACATTTACCTTCAGTTATGTCTGTGATCTAATTCCTTTTTAATTTAGTGTTGTTTAGGACAAATTCTGTTAATTTTCTTTTTCTAAATCATGGTGATGTACTTCAAAACACAGATGCTTCCCAATGAATTGCTTTGCATTACATATGCAAGGGCATGGAGTGAACAGTTCCTTGTGGAAAAGTCACAGAATTGACACTAAATTTAGAAATTCAAATGCCACTATTCCCCACAGGAAACACACGCTACTATTTTTAGAATGCATCTTTCCTATAAGGTGTGCAACTGTTTACATTTGGGAATGTTCAATAACCTAACTTTTCTCAAGTTTTACTTCCAAGTACAACTTTGTCCTGAACTACATTAAAGAACTTTGTTAAAAAAAAAAAAAAAAAAAAAAAAGAAAAGAAAAGAATAAGGTAATAAAAACATGTCAGGCAATAACCAGGGCTGTCCTTTTCAATTTCAGGACATTCACTGAACAATGCCAGGGATACAAGTGCCATGGATACTCTACCGCTAAATGGTAATTTCAACAACAGCTACTCGTTGCGCAACGGAGACTATAACGACAGCGTGCAAGTTGTAGACTGTGGACTAAGCCTGAATGACACAGCTTTTGAGAAAATGATCATTTCAGAGTTAGTGCACAACAACCTGCGGGGCAGCAGCAAGAACCACAACCTGGAGCGGGCGCTGCCAGCCAAGGCTGTGATCGGCGGGAGCAGTAGCGAAGATGACGCCATCGTAGCGGACGCCTCATCTTTGATGCACAGTGACACCCCCGGGCTGGAGCTCCACCACAAAGAGCTGGAGGCCCCACTCATTCCTCAGCGGACTCACTCCCTTCTGTACCAGCCCCAGAAGAAAGTGAAGACCGAGGGAACTGACAGCTACGTCTCACAGCTGACAGCCGAGGCTGACGACCACCTCCAGTCCCCCAACAGAGACTCTCTTTACACGAGCATGCCCAACCTCAGAGACTCTCCCTATCCAGAGAGCAGCCCCGACGTTGAAGAAGACCTCTCTCCTTCCAGGAGGAGTGAAAATGAGGACATTTACTACAAGAGCATGCCAAACCTAGGAGCTGGCCATCAGCTTCAGATGTACTATCAAATCAGCAGGGGTAATAGCGACGGCTATATCATTCCCATTAACAAGGAAGGATGTATTCCGGAAGGAGATGTTAGAGAAGGACAAATGCAACTAGTGACAAGCCTTTAATAGTGTAGCAAAGAAATATTAAAGGCCACATTCAAGTATTAAAAAGACTTAATTGGCCCCATGCAGGCTCCCTCATATCTGCTCGAAGAGACAATTCTGTTGACCCTGTGGTTCTCCAGTAACAGGGATGACTGGACCTCGCAGTTCTGTGAATTTTTATAAAACAAAAACTTTGTATATACACAGAGTATACTAAAATGAATTATTTGTTACAAAGAAAAGAAATACCAACAAGGTATTTAAGGTATCTTCTGCTGCTGAAATTAACAAATTTGGGGGAAAAAAAAGAGAAATAAACACTTCCAGCCATTTTACTGCAGCAGTTTGTGAACTAAATTTGTAAATATGGCTGCACCATTTTTTTTTTCCTAGGCCTACATTGTATTATATACAAGGCGTAGGCTTTAAAATCCTGTGGGACAAATTTACTGTACCTTACTATTCCTGACAAGACTTGCAAAAGCAGGAGAGATATTCTGCATCAGTTTGCAGTTCTCTGCAAATCTTTTCCATTAGGGCAAAGATTGAATACATGTCTAACCACTAGCAATCAAGCCACAGGCCTTATTTCATATATTTCCTCAACTGTACAATGAACCGTTCTCATGAAAAAATGGCTAAAGAAATTATATTTTGTTCTATTGCTAGGTTGAAATAATTACATTTGTGTCCAACTGAAATATAATTGTCATTAAAAAATAATTTTAAAGAGTTTGAAGAAAATATTGTGAAAAGCTCTTGGTTGCACATATGTTATAAGCTGTTTTTCTTACACTGTTCATAGTACAATAGTTTGTTTAAACTGCAAGTTCTACCTGTTTTCACTTATTTTTCACTGTAAACAGTGTTCTGCTTTGACAAGTTAGTTTTTATTCTTAAGTTTTGAATTTTTATTGCCAAAAAACATAATTTGGGGAGAAAGTTGTTTTAGAAGCCAATTATGCCAAGTCTTGCACAAATTTGGTATAGCTAAAAAAAGATTGTAGCTCAATTCCCTGTTCATTCTTTAATCAGGGTTGGGTGGTAAGGGGTAAAGGGGACACTGGACACTTCTCACAAGCTTTCTCGTGAATAAAAGGTGCCTGTCCTTTAAAAAAAAGATAAATAAAACATAACTATTATTCTTCCATATTCCTTCTGCCTATATTTAGTAATTAATTTATTTTATGATAAAAAATCTAATGAAATGTAAATTGTTTCAACAAAATTCTGCTTTTTTCATCCCTTTGTGTAAACCTGTTAATAATGAGCCCATCACTAATATCCAGTGTAAAGTTCAACACCTGTTTGACAGTAAATAAATGTGAATTTTTTTCCAAATAGGTAAAATGTGCATTATTATGTATGAAGCATAATTGGCATCAGCAGTCCTTCAACCCAGATGTGTCCTGCCTAGAATGGCATCTTTACATTTCATGATTTAAGTGTCAAGAATTTAACAGAAACTGTCTATAGCTCTACAGAAGACAGGTCATCTTTACGATCCTTTTGTCACAACTGAATAGGATCAAACTCATGCAGGGTCATTAGGAAAATGTATTGTAATTTCATATATTTACATAACTATTTAGTAGGCATCTGCACTGAAATTAAAAATAAGGTGGTAAATGCCACTATCATATTCTCAGCAACAGTAATTAGCAGTTAATTATTAGTGATGAAGATACATTGTTGCAGTGGGGAAAACACAAATAAGCACCATTTGGCTAACACTCTGAGTGCTATCTAAATAATTCATCCATCATGGCACTGGTTTGTGTTAGATAAATAAGCATGACTGTCCCTATTTTTGTCAAGCTAGAGAACTGCAGAAGGCAGCTGATGCCCAAGATGTTATGTACAAGTCAGCGGCTAAATTGGAAGCCTGAAATCTTTGTTGTGTTGGGTCCCTAGCCTCTTTTGTTCCTCTCATCCAGGGCCTTTCAAAGATAGCATCGAGGACTGCATTTGTCACCATTTCCAAAATTGTGTTCTTTCAAATCACTCTCAAATTAATGCCCCATCATCACACAGGCCACAGTTTCATGTGTGGCCACTGTGACTCTATATGATAACAGCAAAAATTCACTTGAAAGCTGTATCCTTACCTTCTAATGCATTGGAATAGATAAAGTCCTTTAGGAAAATAAGTCAATGCATTTTTAAGAAGTTTGAACTTCAGAAGAATGTTTTGGGTGAGACTTCCCACTGTTGAGAAGGTTCAAACTCTAAAAAACTAAAATCCAGGTTGAGATGGAACCACGGGGTTCAGACAACCTCAATATATCTGTTCAGGACCAAGACACTGTAGCAATTGTTCATGAGGAAAAAAGCATCTTCCACCATCAGCCTTACTGGTCACTCTTGCCAGTAAGTTTCTTAACACTTAAAAATTACTGTGTTTACAGTAAGTCACTGAAACATTTAAAATTTAATCAGTAATGGTTTACTTCTCTTTAGTAGAGATGCTTTAAAAATCAGAAGTCTCTATGAAACAGGACTTAATTCTGATTCAGGGTGCATAGCAGACTCTTTGGAACAAAAATTATTCCCTTAGTCTGTCTGGCATACTTGCTGCCTTCTACCTAGGAAATCATGTTCTTAAGGATTTCAAAATTATGGTACGCAAGTAAATACAGTACACATGACCTAACAACATCACCAGCTTTCTGCAGAATCTTCAACCCTATTTCGAGCAAGTACTCCTTTGTGTCTAACTATAGGTGGCAAAACTACATACTGGAGAAAGGTTTGTAGCATTGTAATCTTAAATACATATTCAACTGCAAATGTAAGAAGTACTCATAAAACAAGAAAATGTAGCTAATGAACCTAAGATGAGCCAGCTGAACCTAAGTATCACAAGGGAATTCTTTTGTTAGCTGCTTTGTAATGTAGATGTTGCTTTTTAGTGAGCCTGGGGGGTTTTTTGGGTTTTTTTGGTTTTGTGTTTTAGTTTTTTTTTTTTTTCATGTTGAGCTAGTGAGTGTCCTGTGTTTAGCTAGCAGCCAATACATTGCCAAATTTCTGTTGGTGTAATTTCTCAGTGTAGTGGGTTACAGTATAATTATATAGTTGACAGCTTATTGTAATTTATTTATGTTCTCTTCTAACATTCCTGTCATCTAGTCTTGGGATCAGAAGGACAGAAGAATTCAGAGGAAGAGTTCAAGAAGAGCAAAATAATGGCAGCAGAATTAATGGAAATAAGTGTTTCTTCAGGGTCATCAGTTAACCAGTTCCTATGATGGTGCCCACGATATCTCGCTATTTTAGGCACTGTCTTTCACGAGAGCTGTGATTTTCTTATGGCTGGTAATCTCCTGTTAGTATCAGTGTTACCCCTACTGGCTCAGCTCAATTCTTCCTTGTAACTTCAGTCCAGTTATATTACTTCCTACAAAAGATTGAATGGGATGTGCATTTAGTGAACTGTTGTATAATGGTGCTATGCATTGTTTAATATAAAATACATCTCAATTCTACATAAATGAACCATAACATGAAGAAATGCAACACTGGTAATAACTTTTTAGTTAAAACTAACTTCTATCTGTAAATTCTACGATACACCTTTGCTTATTTTTAATTTGAAATGAAGTTACTAATAAAGTTTACATATATTCACTTATGTAGGCAATAAAAGGTGTTTCAAATTGCCATAAGTTATGGATAAAATATGTGTCATACTTGATGTCCTAAGTTTTAAGGATTTTTTCTTTTAACTACTCAGAACAGACATTAACAGAGCTACAAAAAAAGTAAACAGTCCCTGTGTACTGTAGCTGGTGTTATCCTACTTTGCCTCAAAAATAACAAAACTTCTCTTCTAGATTTGATTATATGACAACATACAGTAGTGTAAAGTTTTATCCCTGAACAAAATTACTTTTTAAAATCAAGAGAAGCTACAGGTAGACAATCGTATACATATATAGAGATATACATGCACAGCATTGTAAGTCACTAATTCTAGGGAACAATGAAGAATTTAAAATTATGGGAGTCAGCAGTAATCCTTCAGTGCATCAGTAACCCTGCAAAGACCCGTATCCCAGAGAGGTCACAGTAAAGCATACCTTAATTTTTTTAAAAATAAATGGTGACAATCACCTTCCATATTTATGAAGAGCAGTGCTACCATTTCAGTAAGCAAGGATCTTGCTATATGGCTGCACTATGGGATGAGGATCCCAGATTTATGGATGCCACTGATATGCTGGGTCTCTACTCCACAGTGACACCACAGCTTGGGATCCAGCTTTGCACAGAGTTGGAGATAAAAATTACCACTGTCACAGGCCCAGAATCAAGAGATCTGTGTCTTTCATTTACACAAACAATTTTTATATTAGTAGGAATTCAATTAATGGCTCCAGCTCAATCATCTGATTCTGCCAAAAGTCTGGAGTAAGGGTTCATTAGGACCCTGTCTATCTCAACAGAATATTTGGGGGTTTTTTCAGTAAAATCTTCATGTGGTTTTTAGAACTACAACTTCCAAATCCTTTCACTGATGCAGGATAAATTCTCAATGGTATTTCATTAATTCATGCCTAAGAGCATTAATATCTCTTCTTAGTGTATTATGTCATCATTAATCTCAGCCGCTCCCCATCAAAGTTCCTGGCCTGCGCAGCGGATCACACCATGGTGCAGCCTGAGTGGTTATAAATGCTACTGAAAAACACACGAGTCCCAACTCAGCAGCAAGGAGATTTTAAAGGACCATTCAATATAATGCACCAGCTGCTGCAGACATCATTCTGGGATCCCAGATGGGGAAAGTCACAGTTGCATAAATTACACTCAGAATAGGTAGTTCCATAAAGAAAATTTTTCTATAGCAAAGTTTGTGCACTGAACCATTTCTTCCTTGGATGCACACCTCCTCTTACATGTTGGAGTAGAAGCCCTGGCACAATGTAGACTCTCCACTGCCAACCAGTTCAAAGTTTAGGCAGCAAAGCTGAGCACAAAAACATCAATGCACATTAAAAGCTCAAGTTCCCAAATAGGAGGCAGCAGGTTAGTATCTGTACGGGCTTTTTTAATGAAGAAGCTGGATCTCTGTAGATAGCACTGGAATAACTCTTCCAGTCCTATTGTAGCATTAGAATTGTTTTAAAATAACACAATGCTGCTGAACATTTGGCCTCCATGATTGCTTAACAGAATGATTCCCAAAGGTTAATGAGGTTCTTATGAAAATAATTCATTTTAATTCCATTTAAATATACCACTTGGCTTCTTTTTTTGCACTAGCAATATAAATAGAACCTTCTTAGCTTGTATTCTTAACGCCACTCCTTGTTTTAAATACCTGCCCTCTGTCTCCTATTACTTAACTTCTTTCTAAACAAATCCTTGTTTTCAAGCATTCTCCATCTCTCTAATTATTTAGTTGCCAGACTTCAGTTACTTTTTGTCAGCATGGTTTAAGAGATAGGGCAAGAACAAAATTATGGGTGATTTGTTCATGTTGATTTATGGATGGGAACTGTACCTTCTGTTCTGTGCTACTGCCACCCCCCATGGTCTTACATTATCTTTTGTTTTCATAGGTTCCCTTCACAACAGACTATTCCACTAGGCTGGTCATAGTAAGTAATGACCTAAATAGTTATGGTTAATTTAGAGCCCAGCAAAGCCTACAAATACGTCCAGTTATTCTCTTGAATGTGTGCCCAACCTTGCATTTCTCAGCATTGCATTTCATCTGCATCACACTGCCCATTTATTCACTTTGTTAACCCAGGTCAATCACAATCTTCCCTAGTTCTGATTAACTGAAGTAATTCTCTGCTAACAGCAAACAGTGCCACCTCCCCAGCAGTATGTTCATCCCCATTTTCAGATAGCACCAGCTGAGCAGTGTAGGGGCACTATACCATTAGCCTTTTGCCATGCTAAAAAAATTTGACCATTTAATCCTGCTCTACCTCTTAGTTTCTAACGCACAACTACTTTAACTCTCACTTCCTTAATACTCATTTGCTTTAATGGCTTCTTGGTAGGGATATTTTTATACGGATTTTTTTCTTTTTTAAATCCAAATAAATTACATCAACCATCCCCTCTAGTCTCAACAGCTGCACAGTTGACTTAATTTTAGTACGTTAGAGAGGCACAATTTTCTTGCCCTAAGCAGTTACATCTCTTTTGGCAATGTTTCCTCTGCAGTTTGTGCTTAAATGTGAACCTGCTAGATGTCAGACCCAAAAAGCACTTCACTACTCAAAGTGAAACTGTGGTGGAATTTAGGCACTTAAATCCCAGGTACAACAGACATTACTTCAGGGACAGAATTAATTCTAATCTGGAAGACACGTATGTTTTTGTCAGTAAAGCGTTTTTATCATCCCAAGTTTGGTGACTGTGCATTTGCAGCCCTGTCCTTGCAGCAGAGTGAGCCGAGGAACCATGAGCAGTGTCACTGCCTTGCTGTGCTTACCAGTGCAGCCCCTGAATGCCATAAACCAGGAATTAGGTTACAAAGGAGCTCCTTCCTTCCCCTGCTGAGGCTGAAGTCCTGACAGTAACCAGCCTGCAGTAACGCTGTGATGGAAATGCCACCACCAGAGCCCTGCAGCACCCATGGATCTGCCCTTACTCCAGCTAGATCACTGCTTGACAATCTTCCCAAATCTCTGTGAGCCTGTCTGTATCCCTTTGCTATGGAAAACAGGTTCTAAAATTTCTCACAGCTTTTTTTTTTTATCACATGGCCACTGAAGGCTCTGAGCACACCAAGTTTATTGTTCCTTTTGAGAAAGGGTCATGACTCCTGCCCTTTTTCTAAAGCCCCATGGGTTTTGGCCCTGTGTCCCTCCCATGCACAGATGATGCCAGGCTGCAGCAGGGCCATGCCACCTTCATGGCACTGAGCGTGCCAGGGGACCTGCAAGGGGGTGTGAGGGGCTCTCCAGCCAAAGGTGGGCACTGCTGCACCAAGGGGAACCCAGGACCCTCATTGCCCCCACACAGCTGCCAGCTAAGGGGCTCAGAGAGGCAGACTGGGTGGGCAGCCCTCAGCCTGCACTGGCCAGTCACTCACAGCCACCTCGGTGTCCGTGCTCAGCGCCAGCCACGCTGTGGCTGCAAATGCTGGCTGGGGCGCTCAGCTTCCACTTCCCTCAGGCAGGAGCAGCTTAATGTGAAGCTACTGCTAAAATCCTTCCTGAGGAGAACATAGCTGAAATAACTGATGACAGGGCTATCTCTATGACAAAGCCCAAACGTGCAAGCTTATATGAAAACGTGAAGGCTTCCAAGCACATAAGAGATTGCCAGAAGAGCCTGGACCTTTTTGCAAAAGCTGGGGAGGAAGAGGAATACAGACAGATGGAGAAGAAAATAAAAGGACAATATAAAGCAAATGAGGTGCAGAATTAATTTTGCCCTTTCTCATTTCTCTTCTTTACAGCACCACTAGCTGCTGCCCCTTCAAGGCAAGACAGAAAAATCTCACTAGTATCAATCTGTCTGGGTAATTTGAGAAAATACTTCAGAGAACTATTTCTAACTCTTCAAACATATTGATTCATGTATATGACCTAGCCTTACCAGATCACAATATGCTTACAGAAAACAGTCAAGAAATTTTTCATTCCAATGTATTGAAATTTTCAAAGCACACTTTCAAAATCCAATTTAACAAAAATAACTTACTTCAACGGACCAAAACTCTACCACTCACAAAAATCACTGAAAATTAAGGAAACACTCAAGGCACCTAGCAAGAGAAAGTTGATTAGGGATTTGCCTTGGCACAGGCTTCCTATAAGTTATCTAGGCAAGTTTTCTAAAGCTATGAATACAGCCTTCCCTGAGAACAACGCTGATCAGTACCAGCAAAGCAATGTGACCCATGCAGGGGTGCTGTAAATACACACAGTGCTGTACTCCTCAGCATCACTCAAGGAATCTGGTCTGTGTCCATTCTTAAAAGTTCTAAAAGTATCTGCAGAGAAAATGTTTGTCTCATATTTAAAGGATTGGTGTCCTGACTGAATACTAAAAGTAAGGAGAAGTGACACCTATATATAAAGAAGGAGAAGCTACAGTTACAGTCCTATGAAGTGCTGTGTAATTTGATTTCATGATCCAGCTCATGGTGAGCACACAGAAGTTTCTCTTAATGGAGATGCAGAAAGTACATGAAGCTAAGTTCTGAATACTCCAACATCCAAAGCAAGCAGGTAGCTGCTGCAGAGGGTTCTTCGAAGTCTCAGCAAAAGTTTGATGCACATTAGCTGGCACTTAGGAGACAACTTGGTCTCCCCATGTCAAGATAAGAATATGCTCATAGTTGTAAGTGTTCTAATTAGGTCAACTTGGTTATTGTTCTGTGGTTTGACAGATGTTGTATTTAAAGTAATTTCAAATACTAATTTTTAGACCTCTTCTGTGAACTGATAAATCAAGTGCTATTTATTCATGGAATTATTCTTTTCTTTCTTAATGCTTATTCCCTCTGGCTTGTAGCTTTAATTAGAACCTGCTATGTGTTCATATTGGTAATGGTAACAGTTGTCACTAGAGTACAGATGCATAGATTCAGCTCTTATTGCCCCTTTGACATTATACTTAAAGCCTAACAATCTTCCCAGCTATGCATCTGAGCATACCATCCATTAGTGCCTTATCTCACTGCCACCCTGAACTCCAGACTCTAAACACTAACAATCTGGTTGTTTTTTAACCAACCAATAATGCATTTTCTAAAGACTAGAAACTGTCCAAAAAATAGCTTCATTTAAAGATAAATATGTGCCTGAAAAGGTTATTCAGCCCATCCAGATTTCTTTTTTATTACCATAGATTTTCCCAAGGCAGTATTGTTTCTTGAATAATTACCAATCTAAGCAATCATGTGCTAAAGCAGTCTGATTCACTTATTACACATACACACAGAAAAGAACATGGTTGCCCTGGTGAAAACAAACAACTCCTCTACTTCTTGCTCGCTCCTCAACCCTTTCATAGAATATAATGACTGCATTGAAATGTAATCCCTTAATATTTGATTTGCATTTGTCAGGAAAAGGAAAAATCAAATATATTTTTTAGAACAGAGGAATTAGGATCTGGAAAATTGTTCAAATAACATAGTCTTGTTTGATTTGTGTCTTTACATACTGATTCATAGGTTTCAGTAATTTGAAAGGAGTCTTCCAGCACCTGGTTGCAATCAGGTTCTAAAAGCTTGCCAATTTACCATTTAGATAAATTATTCAGATAAACTTTCCCTTCCAATAAAAACTAATTCCTTTTTCATTATTTTTCACTCTATGATACAGAAAATGGTATCTGTTTCACATATTTCTGATTAAATGTATCAGGAATAGAACAGCTTTCAAGGTCTCTGATCATTGGGAAGATACAGAGAGACTGCTCTTGAAATTGTCTGCACACCCTGTGTAAGAGTCAGCAATGCCAGCCAGGAACAGGCTTGTGAAGGTAACCATTAGCAAATACTGCAATTTAAAGGACATTTTTTTGCATTAACTCATGTACTGCATGGATGGTACAAAGTTAGATTCAGCTTCACATCTTCAAACACCCAGCACCACTTGCTTACAGAAAAGGTGCATTCTGTTGGATGGGGATGATGCTTAAAGCAGGCAAGGGAAAGGGCTTCTGCATATGAAATATTTAGTCTTCATTTGTCCTCACAAAGAGGACAAGTGATCTAAAGTTTCTCCTAGTGACACTGTAGTTCAGCATGCTGCTGTCTGCTGTGTGCCACAGAATAAAGTATTATATATTCTTGGCAGGAAAAAACTGGTAGCTCCAAACAAACAAAGGTTCACCAGCTGTGAATCTGCTCAGAATTCTGCAGCTGGTGAGTCCTGGGTGCTACAGACAGCAGGACTTCTACGGAGCCTGGTCTAGTGGAAGGCTCCCTGCCCATGGCAGGGGAGGTAGAAGCAGATGATCTTTAAGATCTCTTCCAACACAAATCATTTTGTGATTCTGATTTACTAAAAGCATCCAGTTGAAAAATGTTAGTATCAGGAATGAAATTTGATTCTCTAACTCATACATTTGAGAGATCAGGTAGATACCTGCTGGGCTTTGGTGGATTATGGTAAAATACTGTGTCCTCCTGATATAACTCTCAGTGAATATTTTTTGTGAAATACTGAAAGATTATCACAATAATTTAATTGTAGCTACGAGTCAGTACACAAGCAGGAGTTCTGCTACATCAGAGAATGGTAGAGCATGCAGGATATGCCCAAATAAGTTTTTGACTCAATTTATGCGAATCCAAAATTAGCATATTTTGGCTGAGGTTTGTGAGATTATTCCAGTCCTGCACCAGTTAACGGGAACAGAGTGAGGGTTGGTGTCTGGTGCTATTTCCTATCATTTCTCTCTGCTGCTCACCCCCTCTGTTTTATTACCTTATCACAGAGCCAGTGCTGTTCCACATCCATGCACTCCTTCTTGTAGCATCACTGCTAAATTTAATGCTCACTACTTAATCAATTTTCTCTCAACAGGTAACAAATAATTGAACGGTTGGGGGGTGGGGAATGACAAGATTTAGTGTGTTATTTCCTCGTAGGAAACAAGACAACTCACCCATGTATGTGTATGCATATTCAATTTCTTCCATTAGCCAAATGACCCTAAGAGTAAAGGAAACCATGTCAACTCATCCAGTTGGTAGAAAATAACAGGTACTTTGTACTCCAAGCCCAACACTGGACCACAATAAATAACGTTTTCAACTGGAGGAAAAGCGAAGACAGCAGAAGACAGGGACTTGTGCAATATATTTCTTTGCTGCCATGTTTTGTTCTGCCACCAGCACCAGATTGCTGTTCACAACAGTACAGACTGCAGTGAAGCCTTGGCCTCAGTTAAATCAATGGCAAAAGTTTTTGCTGACTTCAGTGAGACCATGATTTCTCTTCTGAATTGTTAAGAGAATCTTTCTGTATCTCAGTTTGTTGATTCTTAGACTTGAGTACTGGACATTAAAAATAAAGGCAAAAAAATACCTCAATTTTTCAAAATTATTTCCAGCCATGGAAAAATGCTTTGTTTCTTCACCACTCATAACCTTGTTCCACATGCACCACCCTCAGTAAGTGCTATTTCACAAAGGAGAGCACACACTGTTTTTCGCCCACTAGATCAATACCTGTCTAAAAGTATTTACTCACCAAAAGGGCTGTCATCCTTTTCTTTGTCACCCTTGAACTTCTGTTCTGCTCTTGAAATTTTTTGCTTTTTGACACAAGTTCTTCTTTTATTTCATGGCTATTGCTAGCTCCTAATAGGATGCTTTTTAGTTCTTTGCTCTGACATTTATTATAGAGTATACATCATAGCTTATCCACTTGTCTAATCAGAGGGTTGGTCCAGCACTGAAATTGCAGCTGTTTTAAAATGCTACCTATAAACACATACTTTATCTTCAGTTCCCTTTCACAGTAGCTCAAAGGAGACAAGAAGATGATGATCAAAATAGGAAATGGAAAAGACTGATGGGAGACTTGTTTTATAGGAACAGAAGAAGAGTAGAAGGGCATACAAGACATACAGGTAATCTACCCTCTATTGGAATAGGGCAGAAGTTATTGTATTCTACTCTGTGAATGTATTCAACCAAACAACTTAGATTCTGACTAGCAAAGACTAAAGTGATGAAAGAAGCTGGAATAAAAGGATATTAAATAAGCCCTGGATAGTTGACTGCAATATTCACAGCCTTTGGAATCCTTTATCATTCCTGCAATTGGCTGCTGACACACCATTTGTCTTTAGAGAAACTCATGCTTTTGTCCCACTGTCTGAAATACAGATAAACCATGTTCACTGTCAGCACAGACTTAAAACCTGTATTCTTAAAGCAGCATCTGGAGCAAAAAGCAGTCATTCACTTGCCCTAGTCCAACTGAAAGATTGTTACAGAGATGGAAGTACAACAGGAAAATTAAGGCAGTCCCCCTTTTGGCATCAGGGGTTGATGTCCCCACTTTGAACCATCTGGAAAGGATTTAACAACAGATCCCTCATCTACAGAAAGAATGAGCCAATTACAGCAACACCGTGTGCTCAGTACACATGGGCAGTGCTCCCTGCCTGGGCCCTGCCACAAAATAACCACCAGAATGCCTGTTTTGGGAATGTCTCTGAACAGAGATTCTTCTTTTACCTAGTGCCCCAAATTTTAAGTTTCATGTACCATACATCCCATCTGAGAACTCACCTGCTACAGCTTATTCAAAAAAAGTGTGACAGTGTCTGATTTCACATTCCAGACAACATAATCTTTGCATATACCCTGAACTCATTTCTCCTTATGCTGATGTGCTTCCAGAGGCTACTAACCTCTGTCTGATTGCTCAGAGGTAGCAGCATTTACAGCCCAGATTTTCACATGAGACAGATGAATTTGGAATAAAACCTGAAATGAACCTTTGTCAATATAATTGAAAGAATATCTTTTTTTTTTTTTTACAAAGGGCAGCATTTTAGCATATCTCTGAACTTGATACAAAATGGGAACTTTAACAACACTCTCTTACTTAACGAAGTGTTTTAATCAATTCACTTTCCCAGATTTCTAGTGGCACTTACCTATTTCAACCCTAGCAACTACTCATATTGACATAATCACAAAGAGTACACAGTGCACAGAGTATGATCAGAAGGATATAATATGCTTGAAGCGTAAAATGGTCCAACAATAAAGTTAAAAAAAAGTATTGTTTAGTTATTGGCAGAACCGGTGCATTTATAGTTTCATCCAAATAGCTCCAACTCTGAAATTAATGCCAGTGTGTAATTTTTTCAGTGTGGTGCATATTATTTTTCATTTATTAAGCTATAGGTTAAAATCAGAGAAAAGAACATTTTGAACTACAAATATATTGTAGCTTCTACTGTTTCAAGGGGCGGGGGAGGGGGCTTGTTCTAGAGGTGTGTGTCAAGGGTATGATGGAAACATTTTCCCTATGCATATCAGATGCCATGATGCACAAAAACAAAAGACAATTGTCTTCCCGAGTAACTCACTGTATTTTCTGCTCAAAGCCTATTGAAAGAGTAGATAACTTGATACATAAAATCTGAAATGTCATAAATTGGGGTTTCTTTTCTTGCATCATCTTTCTAGACTCTGACGATAACTGCAGTCAATAAGCATATTGCTTTTGATTTAAACAAACTTTAGGTCATCACACTGCTGTTATTACCTCAGCCACTTTGTGCTCTTATTTGCTACTCTCTCCTTACCCCTCACCCACAAGTGTTGACTGGGAGCTTTCTGGCAAGTGACCACACCTTTCTCTGTATGAAAGAAAGGACAATGGATGTTGAAAATGTAAACACAAACTATGATGTGCCATCATTTGCATTCATTGTCTGATACTCTAAGTCTGAACAGTCTCAATATCTTCTCCAGTTGTCATAAAAAAGGAAAAGTTCATTGAATCAATGACTTTGCCAAGAAAAGAGCCAAGAATCCAAGAAGATTAAATGACATTGGTGCAGGTAGGGATGTGGGTAAAAAAGGGTTTCATTAAACAGTACTGTGGGAGGAGAGGCCAAGCACATCAGCATTTTATACAACCTCTGTGCTAGACTGCTATAGTTGTATACTATAGCTGCTTTCTTTCCAAGTTTTCTCCAAAGCCAGGAGCAAATCCAGGTAAGTGTTACCAAGCAGAAATGTGCTCCTGCTTTGTGCTGTTCTCTCCATAAGCTTGTGCAGCAGCAGTGTCTAATGCAGCACAAATGACCCACAGCACATAATAACACTTGCAGCCCAGCAGCTGCACAGGCCCTTGTCTCCTCTAGCAGTAAAATGACTGCAGCTGACCTTGTATTAGCCCGGGTTTAAAAGAGAATAGCATCGAGAACCGTGCCATATCAGGGCCTTCATTCTACTGCTGCAAGAATTAGCTGTTGAAGTCAATAAAATCCTACAAATCTGCTTAAAATTTGGTTTTCTATCACCTCTCTGCCACAAACCATCACACACAGACACACATACACACACCCACACCCACACATCCTCCCAAAAGAAATATTAAAGGTACTTCATTCATGTAAGGTCATGTAAGAGAGGAGTTCCTGGTTTCGGAATTAAAGGCAGCTCTACCAATTTGATCACCCAAAACTTGAACAAAAAATAAAATATTGCACAGTGTACCCACAGATGACACAGAGACAAACTTCCGTTCTACAGTGCTTAGGACTACGTTAGTAGTAGTGTTCTGTAGGTTACAAACTGATTTGTCCATATTATTTCAAGGTGACTGCATTTTTATGTAGCATATGCCTAGCACCATGGGTATGATTACCTCCACTGTGTAATGCCAGTTTTCATGGGTTATTAATTGATAAATGGCAGCCAACTCCTTTTTAGTTGCTACATACGTCCTTTATTAACACATTTAATTCAATAAAGGGTGGGATAGTACAAATCATAGTGAAGGACAGAGAGTGAGTTTGTTCAGTATCACACCCTGACTTCTGCAGTGCTCAGTAACAGGGCACAGCTCATTGCCTCCTCTCACAGCGGGTCATCTGCACTCAGCAGACAACAAATAGTAAAACTAACAGACACCATTCTTTTCCCAGAAGCACTTAAAATTAAGAGGATGAAAGGACAGAAATCTCACAGGCCTGTCCTGTGAGGCTATCCATTGTGGCTGCAACATTATACGAGGCGAGGGAATGCTCTGAACATAACCTGATCCCTGTAAAATAAAAATTTACCGAAAGGAACAGAGTAACAAAAATCACAGAATTAGAAAAAAAAATTGAGAAAAAATTGAAACAACAAATCAAAAAACTCAAACACTGGAGCATACTGACTAAGGAGCATGAGAATTTTAATGATGGACTAAAATAAGCACAAGTATTTGTCCAGTGAGATATGCATGAAGACATAATGGCATTGAAAGAAGGATCCAAAATAGATCCTCTTTCATGTGAAGAACAAAGAGCTGGTGGAAATCTTCATTGTAGCTAATTTGGTATATTTTAAAATAAACAAATCCTGACAGATTTCTAATAAAAATAGTCAATTTACTTCAATATCTCAAAATCTCCTATTTACTTTCGTGAATCTCAATTCAACCTTTAAAAGAGAGTACCTAAAAATATTTAGGTGGATGTTGTTGAGAAAAAGTTTCACAAGAGCTGCATAAAACTAATGTAAAGTGAAGATATAAAGTTAATATACACATTTTAAAAGTGCATTAGGTTATAGTTATAACAATGCTAACTACAAGTCATGTCCTTCCCTGGAAAACTTTTAAAGAAAGTCTCCCCTAATTTGTCATTCTATTCTTAGAGAATAATATAGAGCTTATCTAAATGTTCTTTAGTATAAATTAAACTGAATTTGCTGACCTTCCAACAGGCTGCAAAAGGCATCTCTGAATGAGATTTTTGTAGAATGCTAACATGAAGGATCTGCATTTTAAAAGGCATCTTTAGGTAGCTAAATAGCTTTAAAGTATTTACTGCAATGAAAATTATTGGCTAAATTCTTGTCTGAGTCACTATTACAGTCTCGCTACATAATCGTGATGCTATTAGAAATTATTGTAGCTTGGCTCAGATTTAGGAATACAGTCAGGCAACTACCTAACGCCAGCCTTGTAGAGCTCTTTATTGATTGTAGCAATGTCAAATAAATAAATAGTAACCGAGGCAAGTAATTTCAATGTATTATACTTTTCAATTTTTTTTTCTTACCAGAATTTCTTTGCTGAAAAGTGTTGAAGTTCTGGAATTCCTGCTCAAAACAGAAGGAATACAAGTTAGCTGCAATTGTTTTCAATTCTGAATTCAATTTTGAATCCTTGTTCTACCTATCTTTATTAAGATATGTCAGACTCTCTTCTTCTAAACTTCCTCAAGCTTCTGGGAGGCTTCAAAAATCACAGATTTTCTGCTGAATTAATCTACAGAATACAGATAAATTTAATGTGTACTTGGTGGTGTAGCTCAGAAGTGAAGACTTTTGGGAGAACGCAGCCTTCCTATAGCAGAAAAATCTCCCTCAAGAAATTTGTCTTAAATGCTTTTCCAGAATGATGAGGTGGATGCTTTTACTCATGATTATTTTGTTTAGCTGTTCATGGTCTCTTTTCTGGAGCAGGTTGTTGGAAGAAAGGCTCAGACAAACAAGTCTCTTGTACCCTGTTCTTGATCAGGGTACAATAGGCTGTTGGGCAAAGTCCCTTTGCTCAGAGAGGATGGACCAACATGAGCACCAACAGCAAACTGGGGAGGGGGTCTCTGGGACAGGTTTGGTTTAAGGGTTCAAAGGATTTCTAAACAGCTGCTCCCCACCAGGCCCTTTACAGGCTTCAGCCTCAGGAGCAGCTCGGAGACAGCCACTCTGCTTCTACATTCATAGGGCAAATCTCCAAGGCTGCCTAATTACATCTGAGATTTCTCTGCCCCTTTAAGACACAAGGAGCAGCCAAGCAATAAACAACGGAAATAAGTCTGTGCTTGAACAACAGTATCTAGTGTCATTTTTGACACTGAGTGAAGACATCTGCATAGAGAGCATCCCATATGGGTCTTTAGGGGACCATTCTAGAGACAGAGAAACTGCTATTACTTGTCTAATTCCTTTAAACAGAAAACTGAAGTTGACAATGTTTCCATATTTATTAGTTGAGGCCATGATCCTTAAAACATCACACAATATTTAATATTAATTACAGCAAAATTATATGCAAATATAAGGACTTGCACTCCTGCTGATTTGAAGAGAGTAAAATATGTAACAGTGTTCATGAAGCTCACAGTTTTCAGAAAATCCACAAGACTTTCATTCATTTAACCTCATGTTAGAACATCTTGCCTCTCAGATATTTTTCTGTTAGAGACACACAACCTTATGAAGAGGTTTAGCAGAAAAAAGTGAGATATTACAACCTTTGCTATTTTATATTCAAATACATTATCATTCTACCAACCAAAGAGATAATGACAAAAATCCTTTAATATTTGTATTTAATTCTGTGATTTAAATTGGAAATATTGTGGGTCATGAGTCTTCATCTTTGTTTCAACCACATATATATTCTTAAAGGCATAAAATTATTACCATACAAATGCTATACCATACCAAACTAATGCTGTCAAATTTTTAAAAAGTATATTAAAATTCAGTGTCAAAACTAAATACAACTTATATACAAATCTCACGTCTCTTTTAAAGTCCCAGTCTTTATTCTCAAAACATCAGTAGCTTTTTAAATGTCCATATCTCAGTGACTGCCATTTGTAAAAGGTCTGATACACAAAGAAAAACGAACTTAAAGGAGGGTGATGGGAAGGTGTAAAAAGTGGTATAAAAAGAACAATTAGTTTCTGAAATCCCAGTAAAAATGGAAGATGAAGTGTTTTAGAGTAATTCAAAATTTTATCATTTACCTGTCAGAAAAAGACCCAGATTATTCCAGTCTCATAATAAACCTATTCATCTAGAGAGTTTGGGGATGACAAATATGAATGATCTTGCCTGTACTTTTGGAGTTCAGAAGTAGTCAGGAAGGAGATTTTTCTTGTCCCTGCAAGCTACATCTTTTAAATTTGTCTGCCTTTCCATACAGACTCAGATTACTTGCAAGTGTCAGGTGAGTCCTCCTCAACAAGAAGCAAGTACTTAAACATTTTCTATTCCAATCACCCTCTCTTAAAATAAGGGATTTGGAAAATTATAGTAAGACCTAAGTACTTGCTCTAGAGCTTTTGCAAACTATGCCATGGCAACTTCTTTTCTATCACCAAGAGAACAAACTGGATGTTTGTTCTGACTGAACTAAAACTTTGTTATTCACCATGAAGGGGTGAAGGGTCCTGTGGGGAAAATTATCCAGGTGGCCTATTGCCAACTTTCACTATATTTAGGAATGATATGAAGAAGATGGACTTTCATTCTCCTGATATCTTTAGAGTCTCAGGGTTTTTTTCCATCTTTCTCTTCTATCCTAATTATAACTATTACAGTGTGGGAGAAATTTTAAAGCCAAACTTGGGCTGCAAAATAAATCCTAGGTCAGAAGTACTGACTACTTGGCATTCATTGCTGACAGTGTCAAACAAATGAAGATGAAAACCTATCTTGAAAGCATAGTTACGAAGGTTATTTAAAATAAAATAAACCCTGAAATGTCCAACACAACTGTAAGAGTAGAGGTTGGACAGTATTCAACATTTCATCACAACTGGACTTCTTGAACCTGTATCAAATGCTAGAAATAAATTCACTTTCAGCTGCAGCTGAAGATTCCTTTTTTTCCCCAGATAAATGTGAAGCCAGCTAAAAGCTGATCTCTCAATTTTACAGGTAGTAGGAAATAAAAAAATCACTGCCAATGAGAGGATAGGAGGCTGGACTTACATCTTCAGGAAGATTTTTCAACAGGGATACTCCCTGACTGGAGGAATGCATCTATTCATGCAATCATTTGGTGATACAAACGGCATTGTCTGTGTTTTATG
>WEKY01015172.1:6626-18323 GCA_013390045.1 Picathartes gymnocephalus
CATCCCATCCCATCCCATCCCATCCCATCCCATCCCATCCCATCCCATCCATGCCATTCCCTCCTCGCTGAGCCCCCCTGTCCCCCAGCCCCCAGGTCCTGGTGGATGAGGATTATTTCCTGGAGAGCACGGCCGATCCCGGGGACCAGCCCATCTACGCCAACACTCTGGGCCCCACCGAGGACGTCTACATCGTTCCTGACCAGTGAGGGGCTGGGGGGACACTGGGAGGGCTGTGGGGACACTCTCTGCCCCCCACTGATGCCCTTTCCCCGCTGTCCCCCAGCCCAGAGGGGACGGGGCTGGACATTCCCCACGGCCGTGCGTGGGGCCCGCGCACACATCCTGTGGGAATGCCTTTCGCGGGGGGATTTTTTTTCACAGCCCCCCCCAGCCCCAGTTCCCTCCTTCGCCCCAGTTCTCACCCTGGGGTGAGGGCTGAGCTGACATTTCCTCCCGGGGCTGCGGCCACCGGCCGCGGGGGACGCCTCGTGCCGCATCCGCCGGCAGCCGGCACCGGAGCCCCGGGGACAGGACACGCCCGGGGTCCGCTGGAGGAGCTGGGGCTGGGGCTGGGGCTGACTGGACCCTTGGCTTCCTCTTCCCCTTTTGGGGCCGATGGAGAGGCCGGGTGCGCGCTCGCCTGGGGACGTGCCGGCGGTTGGGGACATCCGGTGCCACCTGCGCCCTCTTTTCCTGCTCGAGCTGCCACTTCGGGGAACAAAGAAAAAGTTCCTTTTTTTTTTAATCGTCCTGGTGAGACCCCGAGCTGTTGGGCACCATGGGGACCCCATGGCTTGTGTAGGTGCGCCCTCCGGCCCCTGGGAGGCTTCATGGTGCCCCATTAAATGGTTTAATTATCTCTAATTACCTGCATAGCTCGTGGTCTGCGGGGAGCCCGGGGCAGGAGACGGGGTTTTCCCTGGGGAAAGTCCCTGAAGCTCCCAGAGCCCGTGTCCCCAAAGTGGGGGGTCCCAAGGGACCAACACCCTCAAGGACAGGTTCCCACAGCAGGGGGTCCTAAGGGACCAGGACCTTCAGGAACAGGGCCCCAGAGCTCATGTCCCCAAAGTGGGGGGTCCCAAGGGACCCTCAAGTCCCTGTCCCCAGAGAAGCCATCTCCACAGCCTGCATCCCTCAATCCCGGGTCCCCAAAACCCCCACCCCAGAGTAGAGACCCCATATTCCACCTCCCCCAAGCCCAGGTCCCCACCGGGAGCTGCTGAGGCAGCCCAGGACACTCCCAGGTGACACTGGAAGAGGGGACAGGAAGGAGCTGTGACCAGCAGAGCCACCCCATCGTGCCACCAACCTCCGTGGGGGGTTTCCCCCTTCCCCTTGGTGCCCACAGAGTCCCAGGGCTGGAAATGGGGCAAGGGCCACCTCCCGGCTGGACATTCCCAGCCGGGGGTCAGGGCTGTGCCCAGCGCCCTTCCCAAGGACACAAACAACTCAAAGGTCTCTGGGAGCAGTGCCCAGGCATTACTCACACGCTGGCACTGGAAAGCTGTGAGGATTTACCAGCAAATCCATATGGAGTCAGGTCCCAGGGGAGCTGAGGGTCCGAGGAGCGGGGGTCCAGCCAGAGACCCCCTCAAGGTGTGCAGGAGGTGCAGCCAGAATCCCTGTTACCATCACTTTATTCATTATTATTACATCCTTCCGGTTTTATAGAAATATATAAAATAGAAATACACAACCCCCCCTCCCTCTTTCCCCCCCTAAGAAGGGTATTTTGCTATAAAATACAATAAGTTAGAAATAAATAACTGCATTGCATAAATAAGTCTCTGAGCAGAGAAGAGGGTTTGGAGTGGGATGTGGGCACCTGGGCATGGACCCACCCCAGCCCATCTGGGGTCTCTTAGGTGGGAAGGACCCACCTGCTCCATAAAATATGGATTCAAATAAGAGAAGAGACTGGGGAATAAGTTATTGTGCAGGAGAGTTCCCAACTGCAGATGCTGGGGCTGAGCTGGGAGGCAGAGCTGGAGACCCCAGGGCTGAACTGGGCAGCAGAGCCAGGTCTGGCGTGGAGTCATTTGGTGCCACAGGATCTGGATTTGGGGATGCTGGAGCTGCCGGGATTCGGGGTGGCTGCACGATGACACACTCCGGATGGAGCTGTCAGCGCAGTGTCAGGCACAGTGGCACCTGGTGACCAGCATGTCCTCGAAGAGGCTGGACACCAGCCTGCCCTCGCCGTCGTAGTGCATCAGCACCATGGGGTCGTAGCCGGCGGGGACACAGCAGGGCGGGGGGGCGGCCTTGGACAGGGAATGCACTCGGGATTTGATCTGGGCGTGCATGCTGGCCGGTTTGTAGTTGTGGGGACAGGAACCCTCGCAGAACCGCATGTAGTAGCTGTTGGGGGCGATCACCCAGTCCGACCAGCCGATGTCCTGGAAGGAGACCTTCAGCGACTTCAGGCAGCACTTCCCATCGCTCTTCCCGCACTCCTCCTCCAGCCCCCGGGCTCTCCTGGCCGCCCGAGCCGGGTTCTCCTGGGTTTCCACCTCCAGCACCAGCGTTTCCCCCTCGGAGGCGGCCAGGGCGGCCGAGATGTTGGCGGTGAATTCCAGCTCCAGGCGCAGTGTGGCCTCGGGCCCGGCCACCCAGGGCTGCATGGCTCCCGTCAGGTCCAGGCTCCGGGAATCCCGGTCCAGCTCTTGGCTGCACAGGAGCTGGGGGGTCCCCTCGGCCCCCCGCAGGGTGTAGATGGTGACCCGCGGTGGCTCCGAGGCGCCGCGCGGGGACAGCGGCTGCTTGAAGAGTTTCAGCTCCGCCCGCACCACCCGGAGCTGCCGGTGGAAATCCTCGGTGCGGGACAGCAGGAGGTGGTAGCGGGAGGGACCGCGGGGCTCCCGGTGTCCCTGGGCGTCCCGGTGTCCTTGAGAGTCCTGGTGTCCCGCGGGGATGTCCGGCCAGCGCAGCACTGCGGGGACAGAGGGGACAGCTGGTGTAAGAGCCAGCAAATCCCCACCAGCCCAGGCCTGGGATCAGCTCCTGCCAGGCAGCCAAGCAGAATTCCAGGGAATCACCCTCATCTGAGGGATGCTGCAGATTCTTTGCTATGCTCGTGCTCAGAGCCAGCATCTCCAGGGACCCCCCGGCTGGAGGGACTCAGCTTTCCTGGTGCCAGAGAAGCTGTCCCAGGACCCACTGGACCACCCACACCCCGACTGTCCCCTCCCAGCCCAAGCAACAGGAAGGGAGTATTTCCCTAAATCCCCCCAGATGCAGATAAACCCCCAAACTGGAGCTCAAGCTGGGGATCGAGGAATGGCACCTCCCTTCCTCCCTCACCCCCAAACCCCTCGAGCCCCACTCCGAGCCCCCTGAGCTGCCACTGATCAAAAATTTCATCCCAAACCCTCCGATCTTTTGTGCTTTTGAAAGAAACGGCTCCCGCGGTGGCTCCTCGCCACTGCCAGGGCAAAGGAAGCAGCAGGATAAGGACGAGCGCGGCCACCGCGCTGCATGCCCGGTCATGTCCCGGGGCAGCGGGACGACATTCCCGGGAGCGGGACACGCTGGGACACGCGTGTGTCCCGGGGGGATCAGGGTCGTGGGGTGACACGGAGCCACGGCCACTTACAGGTGGGGGTCAGGCGGTGCAGCCGCCGGGTGCTGGACACGGCTTCCTCCTCTTCCTCCCCCTCCCGGCTCCGGTTCCTCGCCAGCTCCTCCACTTTCTGCTGGTAGAGCCGCTGCGCTCTCTGGATGCTCTCGTGGTCCAGCTGGCGCCGGGTGACGGGGGGAGCCGGCATTCCCAGCCGCTCCAGGATCTCCTTTTTGACGGCTTCCAGCTGGAACCTGTCCTGGTCCCACGTGTGGGGCCGGGAATCCGCGGCGGAGAGGAGCAGCAGGAGCCGCAGGCAGGTGAGGGCGGCCCCGACGCCCCGCAGCGCGCCCGGCATCGCTCTCCTCAGCATCCTGCAGGGAACCGGCGGCTTCAGGGCAGGATTTGTTCCCAATTCTTGCGCGAAGACTGGACGTGCTGCTGCCGGCGGTGCTGCCAGGGGAATGAATGAAGAGGTCCAGACCTGATTTTATAGGAGCAGAACTTTGCCCGCCCTCCGTCCCCCCTCCCGGGGGTGACGCCGGAAAGAGCTCCCATCAGGAATCCCTCCTCTCCGGCTGGGATTTCCAGCAGGAGCTCTGACAGAGATGGAGCCGGGGGATTTACGACCTGGTTTGCAGCTGCGGAGATTGAAAATATGGAATATTCTTTCTCAGACACAAGCATTTCCCTTCCACCTCCCGTTTTCCCCAGGGATCGCACGGCTCGGGGAATCCCCCTCACCTCCAGCAGCCGGTGGTGGCGGAGCGGAGTGATGGAGAGGGGATGATGAGCGGGGCGGGAGCGCTGCAGGCAGCATTCCAAGCACGGATTTCCCACCCTCGCATCCTCAGCCACCTCCCCTGCCCGCCACCTCGCGGGTCGGGTCCCTGTTATCGCCCGGGGCTGATCCGCCCCTTCCCAAAATCCCAGCGGAGCGGGGCCGGGGCAGGGAAAGGATCAGCACCGGACCTTGTCCCACCGGACAAGTGCGGCCGGGGCATGGCCTCATCCCCGAGCCTGGATCCTTTCTGAGGCAACCGCGGCTCGGGTTACGTCATCCCGAACGGAGCCGGTGGGGATGGAGCCGGGCACGCCGGGTGGCACCGATGCAGCCGGGCCACGTGTGCCGGGCAGCACCGTGCCGGAGCGGGGCTGAGCAGGAGGAAACCCAGAGAGGGAACGAGCCCCAGGGGCCCTCACAGCATCACCCCTCTCCCAGCTTCTCCTCAGGGATGCTTGCACCGAAAAACGTGAGCAGAGGGATGAGGAGCTCCCGGTCGGATGAGGAAACGGGCAGGTTCTCCCCACCCCACGGGGCAGGCGAGGCCATTCCCAAATGTCCTGAAGCTGATCCAAGCGCCTGGTGTTCAGCTGTGCTCCCGCCAGGGATGAACGTGCGATAATCCCGTGATTTACGGCTGTTTATCCCCCGCTCCTCCTCGGGACTCGGCTCCAGCCTTGCCCCGGCTCTTCTCACCCAGTTTCTCAAGGGGTTGCGTGAGGCAAAGCCCAGAGCGAATGTTTCACCCTAAAACACGGGGAAGGAGTTTGTCAGGACGGCCAGGGCCGTGTGGAGGGGATTGCCCGGCCCTGGCTCCGCTGCCCTGCTCTGGATCCGTCCTTGCAGCGGGATGGGTGAGGGGAGCAGGAGCCCACCCAGATCCCCTCCCCATTTCACTGCTTTTCCCTCCCCAGAACATCCACCTTGGAAGGAAATCCCTTGTGTGGCTCGTGGGGAAACCTCGGGTTTATCTCCAGGGCTTCATCCCGTGAGGATTTGAGCACCATGAGTGGTGGGTATTGCCCATCTCTCCAGCAGCCGGGCAGGGGTGAACTCCCCGCCTGCAGCATTTTTCCCCAGGGAATTCCCAGAGCCCCGAGCCCGCTGTGATTCCTCTCCCAGGGATTTTATCAGCCGGGGTGATTACAACCCTCCAACCACGCCCCAAATCCAGGGAAGAAAGGAGAGGGAGCATCACCCCGGCAGGAGCACAAGGGCAGAAGCACCACGCCATTCCCTCCCCTCCGCAGATCTCCGTGCCCACGGCGGGCGCCAGCCCAGCCACCAGCCCCCTCCGCCACCCCCACGGAGCCAAAAGTGCTGATCCAGAGCCGAATCAGAGCTCTCAGCATGTCCGGGTGCAGGAAGAGGCCCCGACCTCTCCGGTGACATTGAGCAAGACCCGGCAGAAACCCCGAAATCCCGAGGTTCTGCTTTTGCAAGGGATTTTCTGCCCGTGGGCGCGAGCCCCGTACCCGGGAGTGACGCACTCCAAGAGCATCAAAGTTTGCTGGAGCCGGATGTTTTCCCCCCGAAAGGCGCCAGCAGTGGAAGTCGGAGATTTACAGTCCATCAAGGGCCATAAAAGAGGGATTTTGGGAGCAGTGGTTTGATCCTGAGCGAGCGATGATGAAATGTCCCAGCGTGTCCTCACCGGCCTGCGAGAGGGGATTGCGCAGCCTCTGCATCCCACGTTTCCTCGGCTCTTCCTGGGCACGTTCAGTGCAAGGTCAGGTTAATCCAATGCCTTTTCCCAGTGGGATGAAGGTTCCTCTCCAGCGAACTCATCCCACGTGAATCTCTCACCTGGGCACAGCTCTCCCGGCGCGGATCTAGAGCAGGGATGCTCAGGGGATCGCTGTTCCCAGGGAAAGAACGGCTGAGATGGGCTGAGAGTGAGGAGGAGATGATGCTGCGAAGGCCAGGAAGAGCTCAGGTCAGGAAAGGTGTGGAAATGTCCAAGGCCAGGTTGGACGGGGTTTGGAGCAGCCAGGATCAGTGGAAGGTGTCCCTGCCCATGGCAGGGGGTGGAACAGGATGGGCTTTAAGGTCCCTTCCACCAAAATTATTCCCTGATTCCAAACAAATAATGTTTTTCCCTTCTCCAGATGCTGGTGGTGGGTGGGGAGCATGGTGAAGACACGGAGCAGGGGGCTCCAGAGGACTTCAATTCCCCAAAAAGCAGGAAATTCCCCGCAGCTGCCCAAACTGGCAGAAACTTCAGGGTTTTTTGCAGAGTTCCTTATCGCAAGTGGCAAGAGGGGAAGTGCTGCCTTCCAGATTTCAGAGCTATCAGTTCCTCACAGCTGTTGAGCAAGGGATTCCCAAAAGGTGCCCAGAGGCCCCTGGGAACGGGTGGCATCACCCTGGCACCAAGAGAGAGGGATCAGGTGCCCCCCACATCCTACAGGACCTCGGTGCTCCCCAAAAGCACTCAGGCTGAGCAAGTTGGATGCTGCAGGGAGGATATTCCCTGGAAAAAAAGGCAATTCACGCTTTCCCATGGTGTTTTTTCAACCGAAGGATAAGAGGGGAAGAGCAGCCCAGCTGCTGCCACCACAGGAAGCTCCCAGCATCCCTCAGAGCTTGGCTTCCAGGGAATTTGGAACTGGAGGCTCCAGGAATCATTCAAGGTGAGAAATCCCTCGGTGAAGCAGAACTCCAGGTGGGGTTTGCTCCATCCCATCTCATCTCAGGTCTGGAAAGGGGCACGGAGGGATGGGAGACAGGGCTCTCCCTCTGCTGCCAGCCTGGGATGTTTGGGAAGCTGCATCCCGTGTTTTCCCAGCGCTGGCTGCTGTCATGATGAATCGGCAGAGTGGACACTGCAGCGACCTTTGGATGTTTCCAAATCAAAGGCAACCAGGACGGGTCAGGCGAGCAAAAAGCAGCTTTTGCCCCGTCACAGCAGGAATCACATTTTTCTCCCTTTGCTGCGAGTTTACGGCATGTCCCAAAAATGAGACTTCTGCTCCACTTGGACAAAGACATTCCTGCCTCGGCTGCAGCCGCGGTCAGCGATTTCCTGGGATTCCCAGCCCCCTCAGCCCGGGAGGTGCAGGAAATGCCTCTGGTCCGGCCGCCAAAAATGGAAATCTGCTCTGGGGAGTCCTCACTCACCCCACAATCGCCTTCCTCTCAGAGATGCTTTCAGCACCAGGATGTTCTCAGCTTCCCAAGGGGGACCTTTCCTGGATGGGCTCCCTGGGCAGGGATTTCCAGGAAGGGGCTGTGCTCCGCTGAGGATGATTTTCAGTTTGCAGACATTAAATAGGATCCCTTGAGAGCATCGTGGAGTTGGACTTGCTGGCCCTTGTGGGTCCCTTCCAGCTCAGGATATTCAGGATGAGGATATCCAGGGCACAAGCTCAGCCTGGGCAGGATTGATGCGATGGTTGTGGTGAAGAAGCTTTAAAAAGCAGCTTTGCCATGGTGGGAGCATCTCCGTGTTCAATCTCACCCTTCCAAGGTGCCAAAACAGCCCTTTCCCTCCCTTTTGGTGTGGATCCAGGAGGTAATTCCAGGCTGAGGCTTTTGGGAGCAATGTGATCCCTTGGGATGGTGGTGCTGAGCCCAGGAGTGAAGCTCAAGGCTCCAAGGGAGCCAGATCAGCTCTAAGTCCTTCTTCCAAAAAGCTTCCCAGCACTGGGAAGGGGGAAAAAATGGATGGAGGGAACCAAATCCAACCTGGGCACACCCCAGAGCAGCAGCTCTTTTATCAAGGAAACCCTTAGGAGACAAATAAAGGGAATCTAGAAAGCTCCTTAAAACTGTAGGATTTTAAGAGTCTGGATGCTTTAAATGATGGAAAAAATAGATAAAGGAAACCAAATCCAACCTGGGCACATCCCAGAACAGCATCCCTTTTATCAAGGAAGGTGCTACAAGGACAACCCCAAAACCTCCGTAAAACCATAGATTTTAAGAGCCTGTGTGGTTTTTGAAGCACAAAGCCCAATTTCGGAGGAGGAACGAGGCTGGAAGCTGCTGGAGAATTCGGGGAAGTCGCTGTCAGCCTGACCTGCAGCAGAAATAAATGCGTTTATTTGTGAAGCCGGACACGCATCAGGCTCCCCGTGCCCATCAGGAGGGAATTAGTCACCGGAGCGTGACTCGGGAGAGAGTCGTGCACACACACGGGGCACGGTCGCTCCCGCACGGAGCATCCTCGGCTACGGGAAGCAGCTGGTGAGAAGCAGCACGGAGAGAGATTTCCCCCCCGGGCTGGAGCCGTGGTGCCGGCTGGGAACCGGCCAAGAAAATCCCATCCCGCAGCAGAGAACATCCATCTGCACCTCCTGGATCCAGGCAGGGAGAGGGACTGCCCGGCAGAGGGGAAAGCCACGGTGAGGAGCCTTGGAATGGGGAATTTCTGAGCCAGAGCATCATCCCTGGCACGGGGAGCTCATCCCGGGAATTCTGCGCGGTGCCGGCAGCGCGGCCGTGCCCAGGCACCCATCCCAGGGGGTGAGAGGCAGCGGGTCCTGCCCCGGGACATTCCCTGGGACATTCCTTGCGACATGCCCTGGGACATGTCCACACACGCCTCACCCAAGGCGGCCAGGGCAGGAAATTCCAACAATTCCCCCGCAGCAGAGGCGCAGCTGCGGGGAGGTTCGGGGGGAAGCTCCGGGGAGCCCTCCCGCAGCACCTTTGCCGGAGCTCGGCTTTGATTTGCAAGCTGGGAAAACACGGAGAGGGAGCGGCTGCCAGATGGAGGCTGCCCAAAAATCCCACCTCGTTTACGAAGGGGTTGGGAGGCGGGAGGAGGAAAGGATGGCAGGGGAGAAGAAGGAAGAATTAAAATCTGTGAGGACCCGGTCCGCCAAAGGGATCTTCTCCATGAATCTCTGCATCTCCAGCAAGGAATCCGAGCGGGATCCTCCATGAGGAGCCTCCTCACCACGGACAAAACCTTGGATCTGTTTTTGGAGGGTTCTGTTTGTAAAATGACCTCATGAGCACATGACTTACCCGAGGCGTGACATCACCCCGGGAACACCGCGCAGGAAAAGCTTCTCACCTTATAAAGGGAATTAAAAGGGGAGTGAAGTCATCGGGTCTTGGCTCAGGGGCCGCTCCAAGGAGCTCAAATCCCGGCTCACCTGTGAGGGAGATCCCAAACCTCCCGGTGCCTGGGGAGTGCTGGGTGTTGGTGGGTGGAATAAAAGCTCCATCTTCAAGAAAAGGCTGGAGAGCTCAGCAGGATCACCATGGCAGCTCAGGGAAAAAAAAAAAAAAATCCTAGAATTAGGGCATAAAAAAGACAGAGAAAAAGCAGCGATTCCAGAGGAACAGTGAGGTTTTCCTTTCTGATTCCTGCTCCAGACAAACCACCTGGAGCGGGGACATGGAGCACGGTGTGACCTCCCTGAGCCCCATCCCATGGGGCTTGGTCTGGGTTTTAATTACCTCAGGTAATGAATCCAACCCCACCCTGCTCTGCCTGGATCCCGTGGAGCTGCTGGCGAGGGGTGACACCAACACCCAGCACAGGGCTGTGCTGCTGTCCCTTCCCCGGTGACATTCCCTGTCCTGCCGCCTCTGCCACAGCAGGAAAGCGGGGAGCAGGAGAAGCCCCCAGGACCATGCTGGAGCTGCGGAGGGGTTGTAGCCTCCGGCTGTCCTGGATCCAGCTGGAATTATTATCCGGGGTTTCACCCTCTTGGATCAACGTGGAGCTGTCCAGGTGTTGCACTCTCCAGCTGTCCCGGATCGCTCTGGATCCGTGGAGGGGTCGCACCCTCCCTATTTCCTGGAGGAAATTTCCTGGAGCTGTGGAGCTCTGGGACCCTCCCTGTGTCCCGGATCAGGCTGGAGCTGCGGAGGGGTGGCACCCCCGGCTGTCCCTGCGGTGGCACCGAGCACAACGCGCCTGGATGGCAGCACCATCTGGTGGCACCTCCCAGCCCGCCCAGTTTGCTCCCAGTCAGGACCAGTGGCAGCAGGGGCGGGGAGAGAGAAGCCTTAAAGCTGCCAGCACAGAGCTTCCATCCCTGGAGGGGGGGTAAAGGTGTGGATGTGGCACTTGGGGACACGATTTAGAGAGGACAGGGCAGTGCCAAGGGAAATCCAGGCTGGATATCAGGGAAAAGTTCTTTACAGAAAGGGTGCTAAAGTATTGGAATGGTCTGCCTGGGGAGGGGTGGATTCACCATCTCTGGGTGTGTTTGAGACAAGGCTGGATGTGGCACCCGGTGCCAGGGCTGCGTTGAGGTGTCAGGGTTGGGTTGGGCTCGATGATCTCGGAGGTCTCTTCCAGCCCAGGGATTCTGGGATTGGCTTTGTACCAACCACCAACATTACAACTAACAGGACACTGGGAGTCAGAGTTAAACTCTTTTATTTCCTTTGAAACAGGGGTTTAAATCCTCAGTTACAAAGTCCAGGCTGGCAGTAGAAGCTGGGGGGGCGTCGCTGGTCCCTGACCCCACAGCCCCTCCGGGATTGTTGGGATTTACAAGGCACTGCAAGAACACACGGAGACAACAGAAGTCCTGACAGGTTGGGATTGGTGCTCCAAGAGTCCTGACAGGTCGGGATTGGTGCTCCAAGAGTCCTGACAAGCACGAGGGGACACCTGAGATGCCCACACAGACACTGGCAGCTTCACGAGGGACACACAGAGGACCCGAGGGCTGAGCGATGCTGGAAAAGGGTCTGGAAAAACACCTCGCTCCAAGAGGAGACAGCAAAACCCTCAGGAACTGGGCCAACCCACCCAAAAATGGGGATGAAAAGCAGCAAATTGTGTTTGCTCCCTCTGGCAGGTCCGTGTGTGTGTGTGAGCAAACCTGGGGAACTCGGTGCAGTCTCTGAGGAGCATCCATGGATAAAAATGGGGATTCCCACCAATTCAGGCGTTTCCAGCCCAATTTTTCCACCCACACATCGGGCAAATCCATCCCCACGGCCACCATTCTGCTTCCCAAACGTGAGCCCAGCACAGGACAAGGCACTCCCTGATCATCAAAGTAAACATTTGTCATTTAAGAGGCTGGTGCAATAGAAAACCTGAAGGTGGGGTTTGAAGTACCGTGGAATTTTCCTTAAGGGCAGCGATAGTTTCATTTCCCCATCTTTAATTCCTGTTCGTGGGGAGGCATTTCCTTCCCTACTTTGTCTTAAAATAGGCTGAGCAGAAGCAGGTCCCAGGTTTCAAGGAATACCTCGAGGAATTAACAACGTCCTCAGCTCTGGGGCTTTGGCAGAAAATCCCTTTCAGCACGTAAGACACTCATCAGACAGGAATACAAGTTTGTTTTTCATGAAAAAGTGCACTTTATACTGCAAAAAATCAGGGATTCTGGTGCAAAAATAACAAATCCATCTACATCAAGATGAGTATTTA